>JAPYZM010000865.1:0-23768 GCA_030522845.1 Psyttalia concolor
GTAATCATTCTCCTCATTGTTTCCTGCTCAAAAGGTTGGCAAAAAGATTATGGTAGCGTCTGGCAACACAAACCTCAAACGCGTGACTCTGGAGCTCGGTGGGAAGAGTCCTCTTGTTATCTTCGATGATGCTAATGGTAATTTTCTACATCTGTTCCAGTAGCTCTGTTCTTTCAGAGTGACTGATCCAACGGTTGCATTTGTCTTCTTCCAGTTGATGAGGCTGTTAAAATTGCTCACGAGGCAATCTTCGCCAATTCCGGGCAAATCTGCATTGCCGCCTCGCGAGTTTACGTTCAATCGAAAATCTATGATGAATTTGTGAAGAAATCCAAGGCAATGGCACTCAAGAGAAAACTCGGGGATCCTTTTGAACCAGCTACCGAACAAGGTCCGCAGGTTGATGACGAGATTTTCGACCGAGTCTTGAGGTATCTAAAACTGGGGAAGGAGGATGGAGCTACTCTAGAAGCTGGGGGCGAGAGATTTGGCAAAATCGGTTACTACGTCCAGGTGAATTTCCCCTAGGGTTCAATTGCCTCTCCTTTCTCTCGGATTTTGAGCCCCAATTAATTATTTTTCAGCCGACGATTTTCTCAAATGTCAAAGACAACATGAGAATTGCTCGAGAGGAGATATTCGGACCTGTCCAGTCCATTCTCAAGTTTGATACGATGGAGGAAGTCATCAAACGCGCCAACGATACCACCTACGGTCTGGGCGCTGGAGTTGTCACCAATGATATCAATAGGGCTCTCAAGTTCTCGCAGGCTGTGGAATCTGGGAACGTTTGGTACGTCAACGGCCCGATAATTAGATAAATGCACCTAAACAATTGTCGTTAAATCAGCTTTTGACTGATAAAAATCGCACATTTTGTCGGATGCGTTTTTACTCGAGCCAAATGAGTCATTTTCCAGTCGCTAATTTTATCTTTTGTCACTACTGGTTTCAGGGTCAATCAGTACGCAGCTATGAACGCTAACGCGCCATTCGGAGGCTACAAGCAATCAGGAATTGGACGAGAATTGTAAGTTCCTCGCGATTATCAACAAAACTATTCCAATGGATTACGCCTATAACATTATTTTTTAACAAAACAAATTTCAGGGGCGCAGAGGCACTGGAGAATTACTTGGAGACCAAATCAATCCACATAAAGCTCTCGGATTAATTAAACTAATCTGATACCTCTTACATTTATAAATAAATAGTATTGAAGTACTCGTCGTCTCGGGAGCCGGTTGGAAAGAATGTAATCGCTTCCAGCTTTCAATAAATAATCTCAGAATGTGCGTCAATCTTTTTAGTCTATTTCACATTAAAAAAGTGCGCTCATTATTTTCATAAAATATCATTCGATTTTTCTGTCAGGTTCAAACTTCAACTGAGAATGATTTTATTCATTCGTCGCGTTGATAGGCGGAAAATAACTATGATAACGTCGATAAAATCCCCTTCTGTGCTTGTGAAGTCACTTTCATATCTTCTCAGTCCAATTTTTAATTTCCCCGATTAATCGCGATAACACTCACGTTTCCCTGCGTTTATTTATCTCCCAGTGACATAACTAATCACGACTGTTTTCTTGAAGCCTATCGCAACATTTTATCGCTTGGGTCCTCAAAGATTCTGCTTCCTTCGCTTCAATCCAATTTTTAAAAAAACGTGCGTAACGATTTTTATAATGTCTCGTCTGAGAAAAACCAATTATTCTCCTCTCTAAATAAATAATGCTGGTGGACATTGCAATATTTAAATCCTCCACTATTCATGATTAGCTATCGGAGGGTCAACAATTCAAACGGAAAAAAGCAATTTCCCTCGTTACGAGTCGTCTCCTATCGGACTGGTCATTTTTCAAAATACAAATCATACCATATGTTTCGTCATGTAATAATGAAAAATAAACTCGTCTACTTGCTCGTCTCGTATTTATCGTCTACCACAGGAGATAGAAGACACTTGTGATTTAATCCCCTCTTCTGGTACACATGGCAACCGGCCGGCGAGGTCTGTATATATAGACAGCTGGGTATGTATTCCTTGATTCATTGTCAGAGAGTCGAGTGTCACGAGGAGAACTGAAAATAAAATTTTTTCTTCACGTAAATAATATTCAAGTTATTACTGGAATAATGGCTAATCCAAATCCTGCCATTAAGTATACGCAGGTGAGAGAAATATCCACTTTTTTTTTCTGCTTTTAGTGCCTTACGTTTGGAATCTTCATGGCAATTTTATTCTCAGACACTCAGAATTTAATGAATGGTTCACTCCTTGTCTTTTTGTGCGCAGTAGCTCGCCTTGAACGCAATATATTCAGTAGTACTGTTAAGGATGTTCTACAGTGGAAAATAAATTAATCTCCAGGAGCAATTGCAATTGTCACGATTTTTTTTAATAACAATTGAACAGTGAGAATGGCGAGAGTACATTGTATAAATTAATTCAGAAGTTAAGGATTATTATTGCAAAATTTAGGGGATTTATTTAGTTTAATGACCTTTCAATGAATCCCCAACTTTATCTCACTTTATCATTTCGAAATAATGAGTAAAGTGGTCACATGATTTTTGATAAATCGGAGAAATTATCTCGACGATTCTATTTTTACCCAAAATCAACAAATGTTCACAGCTATTTATCAACAACAAATTTGTCGATGCCGAGAGCAAGAAGAAATTCGCGACTGTCAATCCATCGACTGGGAAAGTTATCATTGAAGTGGCTGAGGGAGATAAAGTGAGTGACTAGATTTAACAATTTGATTTTATAATATTAACAAAATAATATCCACGTGTAAAAAAATTCTAGGAAATATTCTGCCAATTGTTAAATTGAATAAAAAAAAATAATATGAGTAATTGTATTAAAGTCTAGGTATACTTTCGTAGAGAGAATAGAATTTTCTTGGCTTTGGACTCGGTACTTACAGTTTAATTAATGCTTTCATGGCTTACCAAGGCCGATGTGAACAAGGCAGTCGTTGCAGCGAAGGCTGCATTCGCTAGAGGAGCCCCATGGCGAGTGCTCAATGCGTCAGGACGTGGACTGCTCATCAACAAGGTATGTAATTCCAAGAAGATTCAATTGATTGGAACACTTCATGACAGCAAATGTATATTTTCAAGTGTCAAATTAATTCTGAAAAAATAATGAAAAGATTGGTCTATTTTTATTTTATTCGTCATCGAGAAAATTAAATCAAACGATTTTTCGCGATAGCTCGCTGATCTCATGGAGAGAGATGCTGAGTACATCGCGAATTTGGAAGCCCTGGACAATGGAAAGACCTACCTCAGTGCTCTCGGAGACATCCAAGCCAGTGTCGGATGCCTGCGCTACTACGCCGGGTGGTGTGACAAGATCCATGGCAATACAATTCCAACTGGTTAATGATTTTAATTAAACATTTATCAATATTTATTAACACCTATTCAGCAGCAAAATACTTTCCAACGAAATCCCCAATAATTTGATTATCCTAACGAGAAAAGAAAAATTTTCGCTAAATCTTTATTGACTTGAGGGGGGTAGTTCTTTTGTTTAAACCGTAATTAATTTAATTTTTGCGGAATTCGTCACAAACAGCTTGTGACTGGCCATCGGGCGAGGGCCTTCAGCCTGGTATTTACATTTTTTCTACAATCCTTTTTGTTATGAGTTACATACAATGTTTTACTTTTGGTGATAAAGGGGATCGATAAACATAGAAGAGCAGTAACATAAATGGCTTAATATTTGGTTGATTAATTTTTAAAAATAGAGATAATAAGATGCACTCCTCTGATGGTCGAGAAGCTACAGAGTGATCAATGCAACCATTTGTTCGAGGTGATGCTATTGGGGAGGAGATCTACCTGCCCAGTTATTATTACCGTATTCAGCTGTACGAATGGCTTTCAGACTTTCTAGTAGGGTTTGCTGTGGGTATTTGTATCGAGATCTGATGTTAGAAATGCGTTGGTGGCAGATGTCAAGAATATGATCTAGCTTATCAAGAGCGAAAATGGCAGTCAGTTTCTTGAATCTGTCTGTGATGGGTTCTAGTTGGGTGCGTTCGTAGAGTAGGATATTTGAAGGATTATAGAGGGGATTGTCAGGATGTCGCAGTTTTGTCATTTTACGTAAAGTTGTCCTCTCGACTACGTCGATGACTTTTTTAGTTCCTGGCCTTGAGTAGAGGAGGGGCGTAATCCAGTATAGGGCGACAAATGGCTCTGTAAATTTTTGCTATATGTCGAATATGTGAGTAGCCGAAAGTGTGCGCCTCTCGGAATACAGTTTTTCTTTACATTTTTGGCATGTGATTTGAAGTTGAGATTGTAATGAAACGCCACTCCGAGGTATCTGCTGTGGGAACAGGAAAGAATATTAAGAACCCTCATAATAAAAATTATCGATAGGTTGCCCCTAAAACCCAAATAGATTTTTTTGAAGACTGCATATTCTTCCAGATGACGGCAACTTCGCGATAACGAAGAAGGAGCCTATTGGTGTGGTTGGTCAAATAATTCCCTGGAACTACCCGGTAGCAATGCTAGCGTGGAAATGGGGACCAGCTCTAGCCACAGGCTGCACAATTGTCCTCAAACCAGCGGAACAGACGCCTCTGACAGCCCTCTACATGGCAGCATTGGCTAAGGAGGCTGGATTTCCACCTGGAGTGGTGAACGTCATCACTGGCTACGGTCCAACAGCTGGAGCTGCTATCAGCGAACATCCGGACATTCGGAAAGTCGCATTCACCGGATCTACCGATGTAATTGACAGAAAATATTCCCTCAGTTTATGGGACTCATAACGAGCTGGTCTAAAATATTTTTTTTTCAGACCTTAAACAGAAGTAATTGAATAAGAATTGATTCCGATAGGCAGTCTCATTGAAATGCTCCTCTTTTTATGTGCAGATTGGTCACGTTATCATGGAGGTAGCGGCCAAGTCTAATTTGAAACGCGTCAGTCTGGAGCTGGGGGGCAAGAGCCCAATTGTTATTTTCGATGATACAAATGGTAAGTTACCCAACATCAGTTGACTCCCCTCAAGTTCCCCAGCTCAAATTTTATTTAATAAACTCAAACGATGAGAAGAAACTTGAGGACTCGAAATTTGTAACGACTTCGTCAGCTTTTCCGTCAAAATAATTTCGCAATGCGACAAAATTCTCGGTCTTTTTCCCACTTTGAATTGTCATTTATCCAGTGAAAGAGGCAGCGGAGATTGCCCACGAGGCCCTCTTCGGCAACCACGGCCAGAGCTGCTGCGCTGGCTCTCGCACATTTGTCCAGGCGAAGGTCTACGATGAATTCGTGAAACTGTCGAAAGAACTGGCTCTCAAGCGTAAAGTCGGGGATCCCTTCGACTCGTCCGTGGTCCAGGGGCCCCAGATCGATCAGGACATGTTTGACAAGGTCCTCGGCTTGATCAAGTCGGGGAAGGAGGAGGGAGCTGTGGTGGAAACTGGTGGCGAGCGACAGGGAAATGTCGGCTTCTTCGTCAAACCCACTGTCTTCTCGAATGTCAAAGACGACATGAGAATTGCTAAGGAGGAGATTTTCGGACCGGTTCAGTCTATTCTGAAATTCAATACTATCGAGGAAGTCATTGAGCGGGCGAATAACACTAGTTATGGGCTTGCCGCTGCGGTCATGACGACTGATATCAATAAAGCTCTCGTGTTTTGTGAGGCTGTCGAGGCGGGAAGTGTCTGGTAAGGATTTTTTGCAGAAAAAAATCCGCAATCTTCTTCTACATTCGCTTATAAATCTCGCAAATGTTATTACAAATTAATTATGTCGATACATTAATTGTACTAATCAATTAATTCATCTCTAACATCTTTTTATTTCAATATTCATAAAAAAAAATTTTTTTATTACCGGCTAGTGCTTGGAATTAATTAAACAATCTGATTTATCCCGCAGGGTCAACTGCTACGATGCCATCACTCCCCAGACGCCATTCGGAGGATACAAAAAATCGGGAATCGGTCGCGAGCTGTGAGTAGTTACTCCACTTCTTTTTTTAGTCGAATGATTATTTATTTCTCAATTATTTCGATTATTTTAGGGGAGAGGACGGTCTCGAGGGCTATTTGGAGACCAAAACAATTTCAATTAAGCTGCCAGCTGTCAAGTGAAGATCTCATTGCCGGATTATATGACCGCTTCTGTCATTTTTGTAACGTATGGAAATATTTTCGCAGGTCTCGAATAAATGATAATATCTTCTGCCATCAGTTGTCGGCTTCATGGGCCCTTTTGATCTTGTTTATTTCCTCGAACTGTCAGGAGGACAATAGCTCTTAATGTCTGGTGAACACTTGTGGTCCTTTACTGAGGCACAGAAGGAGTCGAAGGCGGGGGGGCATCTCTAAAATCAATTGGATTTTTGTTTTTTTAGAAATAATAGAAAATTCTTTCGCGAGTGTAATCAAATGGTTTGGAATAGAAACTCGCGAAGCTCAACTTCTAAAACAAAATTGATCCTTACGAGTTCGTCATAAATTTTCGGGTCGACTTTTTCCCCTTCTCTACCCGGGAAATGGATCAGCCTCGGCAATTCTCGGGGTGACGCCGGCTCAATTAGCCATGTACTTCCGCTCTCCGCTCTCGCCATGAGGTGGACAATCGCTCGACCAATTTTCAATTCGCTAAATTTAAAGTTTAAGATTTTAAGTCCCCTCAATTTTCTTTTTGAGGACCAGAAGAATTTCATGGAAAATTCTAGCACATCTCTTCTGTTTATTATTAAATAAATATTAAACAGTTAGAATTTTATTATTGCTTTTGTCTGCGGTTTTCCTGACGCAAAGAATACAATTAATAATTTATTTTCTCACGTTGCGGAGGTACAGGTGGTGAAAACTGGTTTTCCCCTCTCATTTTTCGAATCAGCGGCTGGAAAATCGGGTAAACCAATCTCGTCAAATGGTCTGGAAGCTTCGAGAAGGGTTATTAATCTTACGCCAGTTTTCTCGAAGGGATACATTTTCTGGAATAAAAATCTCGTAATTGACATTCAACAAAAAATCCGATTTTCTCGGTTTAAATTGATCCCAAATTCGCTAGAAAAACTCCAGCGAATTTTTGGTTCTCAATTAATTTGTCTCATGCTTTATTGCTTGAGACATAATATTTTATGGGAAATTATTTGTTTTTCCTACAGCTAAATCCTGTGTTGTCTCAACGACGGGTTCCTTGGAGCAGTAAACGGGGACAGGCTCTTCGGGCCACCCCATAAATCCAAGAATCCTCGCAGTGCTTATGACAATCCCCCCCGCCCCGCCGTTATGTCTCCCCATGAATTTCACGCCCACCTCGATGGCCCTTCTCGTCTTACTCTGTAATTTCAAAGCTCCTCACAGCAAAAAAATCCAATAAAAAAAATTATTACTCAGAGTAAATAGTTCATACCCACTCAGCATCATCTCCATCACTGTCAGCACATGATTGAGACGTCGCTCCAGCTTCATCGAGACTATTGACTAAAATATGAATATTCTTCTGTCTGCACAATACAGAGTCAAAGACAGCTGTCATCAGAAAAAAAACACAATTTAAGAAAAAAACCTGTAAAATTTCCTAAAAAAATTTTAGCAATCCCGAGTCAATTCTATCGGCGTCTCCGTTAGTTTGTTGCTATTTCTACTAACAATTTTAGGATACATTTATAAAAAATAGAGTTAGAGTTCTTTATGCAATTAATTCTAAAATTTTCTCCTCAATTCTCTAAGGAAAGGGTCAAAATAAATAATAAAAATTATAAACGAAGGCATTCTAGGCTCGATCGATTAATCAATTCCGATTGAATACCTTCGAATTTGCAGGTATTGCTGAGAGCGCACAACGCAAAGTGCGCGCGATCTCTTCCATGCATGTCACACAGCCGCTGGGCAGCCTTCTCTCCAGCAGATGGGCTGTCATCAGTCACGACGACATTCTGAAGAATCCCAACGACATATAAAAATAAAAAATCGATCATTTAAACTGGATTAATTCTCTTCCATAAAATAATTAATCTCATAATTTTTCTCTCACCTTGGCCCCGTAATGGAGAAGAGAATGCGCTGCCGAGAGGCCGAGGCTCTTCCCCCCGTTCACTACTATCGCCACTTTGCATTTGGGATCGAGCAAGATCTCTTCTCTTCCACTGGGAGAAAGTCAATCAACCGATCTAATTAATGATCAATCAGGAAATCTAATTCGCCCGATTTTTCTACGCAATTTTTTTTTCGTGTAAAATCGCCAGATAATCGGAGATAGTTCGGAAAAGATTGGTAAAATATAAAAATCCTTAGGCGATTAATTATTCAGGCCCAATGGTCTCTAGTCCTGATGGATCACTTTCTTTGGGGACAATTTTCTCAAATTTTTCGGATGAGAAGATTCTTACCATTCGCCTGGTCTCAGAATTTTAATCTTCTCTTCTTCCGGCTCCTTGGACCACGGCCAGATGCCCCTCTTCTTCTTCTTCCGCTTCACTTCCTGTTTAGCAGTCGCGAATTTCGCGTGGGGGGCAATTGGAGACCCTCGATCCAACCGAAGGAGCATCGGACGTAGGCAGAACCTAATACTCATCTTTTTAATCAGAATTATTAACTAGAAATTTTCCTTTCACTGATTATTTCAATTGGTTATGTCGAATTAAAGAGCCGGCGACGCGCGATCGAGGGACGTAAAAATAAGAGAACGCTGGATGTATTAATAAAAGACTAGGTAATCTTTATTCGAACAAGCTAGCAACCCATACAGACAGTCAAGGCAAACGAAATTTATATCAACAATTTTTATACTATCTCAAGATGTCGATTATGACTATACGATTAATGATTATGTAGATCTCCTGCGGAATATGAGTTTCCTGATTTTTTTTTTGAGGGGCTACCATGCACTGAACATTTGAATAGAAAAAGAAATCAAGAGAAATCCAATTGAATTGTCGAATAAATTCACGGGTAATTTTCTATTAAATTTTCTCCCAACTTCGCCATTAAATAGCAAAAGTAATTGAAGTCAAAGACGCAAGTGAAAATCGAGTGAATTCGAGTGGATTCATGTGATTTTTGTTTTCTAATCAAACGTTGAGAAATTCACAAAATTCGCAAGAAGAATTATTTTATTTAATCTCATTAAATAATTCTTGTAAATTAATTTAATCTGCAGATCCTCGATTATTCTTCATAAAAAGCTATCATACGAAGATTAAAGGATACCTGGGCGGAATCTCAGATGGAAATTGTTTCTACGAGATATACGAAAAATTTTGCAACTTCTGATTAAATTATTCCCCATATTTCCATATTATCACGTACTCTAAATGCAGTATAAAAACTTCATAAATTTGGTACGGCATAGAATTTCATTCAGCAGGTAAAAAAGCGAGGAATGTCACGTGGACGTGTTACCAATCATTGTTATCATTGTTAAACAATTGGAGTGTTATTTTAATTTAATGAATTTCATATGTTTCATTTTGGAAAAATGACTTCTCGGGCTGGTTGACTGTTCTCCACTAGCCATACGCTGCCACTCTTTCCAACATTCAGAACTTGAATGAGCGCCTTGCCCACGTGATCTGCTCTGTAATGAGTAAGTCCATGCAATTGTAGAATTAAAGGAGAAAGAGAAGCATAAAAATCAATGAGGCCAATTGAACTAAAATTGCCATTTTTATTTCACTCACTTCTGGGGAACACTCGAGGCTGTATCTCGACGCCAGGCGTCCTCATAACGCGGGATTAATAACTGTTTCCCAACGTCACGAATTAAATTACTATCAGTCGTTGCACTTGGACAAAGTGCCATGACACTGACACCTGTCAAGTCCACGTGATACTTGTCCTGTGAAAAATAAAATCCCCCGTACGCGTCCAAAAAAATATATTTTCTAAATTTCCTCTGCATTTATTTACAGAAAAATATCCGTAGATTCTCTTGAAATTATTTCTAATTTTTTAAAAACAATTCAAACCAGACTTTTTGCAGAAAAATAAAAATTTATAGGACTTTTCTATTAAATAACTTTCCACAAATCTTTTAACAACCGAACAATCCCTTAACAGAATTTTTAAACTAAAATTCTATCAGAATTTTTGAAAAAGGAAGGCCAGATTTTTTTTATTCAATTTTTTGGGGAGTTCAGTGGTTAAGGATTGATAATTTAATTTTGTATCAAAATGTGTACTTACGCCAAAGGCCCTCGTCAGACTGACAATGGCAGCTTTCGTCGCGGAATAAATTGGCACACTGATATATGGATTTAAACTCACATTACTTCCAGTGTTCACAACAACCCCCCCTCTCCCCCCCTTATCAATTCCGAGGTAGCGTTGGGCGAGGAGAGTCCCCCTGATAACGCCATTCTGCAATAAATATCCCAACAATTGTTCATTGAATCCCAGTAGTTGAAATTTATTCTCAACAATCGCATGACAACATTGGATGAATAAATGTTCTCACGCATAAAAAATAATCTTATTTGAATGCCTCACGAGATTGATATCCACTTCGAGCTCCCAGAATCTATCATTCATTATCCCAGCGTTGTTGATAACAATATCGATATGTCCGAACGTGGAAATAGTCGTCCTGAATGACTCTGTCGTGATAAAAAAATTACTGTTAATTAAGCAAATGAACAAAGTCTCAAAATGTTTACATCCGCATTTTCACATTTCGAAAATTAAAAAAATTGCGAATACTTCAGAATAATAAATTAAACATTTCAATCAACTCAGAATAATTACCGTCAGATAAATCATCTCAGATAAAGAGGCCAATTTTTTAAATAAAATATTTTGACCTCCGCAATTGATAATTTTTAATTACTTCACCGGGAGCATCAGTAATTCATAATTACCTTCGAATTGAGGATAATCAGTGACATCGCACTGGCAGAAAATCACCTTATCCTTTCCATGCTTTGTCACCAGACTGTTCGCCAATTTCTCACCCTCCTCAGCATTAATATCGCATATCGAGACCTGGAAGTTGGGCAATTTCAGAATTGCGAATAACAAAATGTCATTCTAAAAATAAATCCCCGTCCCGTTTTGTCTGGCAGTATTTTAGGATAAAAAAAAGTCCTCTCTCCCTCTCTCTCAAAAAAAGCCTTCCACAAGAGACGTCTCTCGTTACGTCGACTACTAAAAAATCAACGACGGTCTCGCGAATGATTGATTTGCCGCGGATAAAATCTCGGGACTGAATTTCCCCCCGGGCCCCGGGAATGCTGACCACCTGATCAATAAAAGTCAATAAAGGACAAAGCAACAATAATTGACAATTGACCTTGAGCTGCCAGCCTACCTTCGCCCCATGATTAAGTAGCTCCTCGACATAAGTCCTTCCGATGCCGGAAGCCGCCCCCGTTATCAGAGCGACTCGTCCCTTGATCTCCATGTCTTCCAGCTCCCCAATCTCGCACTCCAAAACCTTAAAAAAAAAAGAAATTGATCCACCTCTTCTGTTGCCATAATTTCGGCGTTATCACCTCCCCACGACGCGCCTCTCCCACTGATAAATAATTCCCGACCCCGCGTATTCACCCTTCCGCATGAAATTCCCCGAGACGCACTGACAATTTCAATATCTGAATGACTCGCGTATCGAAATCGAAACGTCTTTCACATACCTCAGAGCCCCAAGTCCAATTGTCGGAGGATAAACCCGCGAATTTTTGTCACTTGTTTGACAACCCGAGGGGTGTAAAATGGTTGCGAGGTGTGGCTGATATCACCGGCAATGCCGGCGGTTTTACTACCACCTGGACTAGTTAAATCGTCTGAACGTTACGCCACTACTGAGTGTGCGTGAAAACTTGTGGTGGGGTGTGACGCTGATATTCCAGCAGTGGGGGAGTATATCTCCGCTTTTTCTCCGCAACATTTAGACATCCAACGCTTGCACGATGTTTACGGACGGCCGGATATCGATTGCCGGGTCAGGCGCTTGGATATCCCGGAGAGAAGTGGAACTTGGATAAATTTATAAATGAAGAGGATTTTTATTGAATGTGCATCGAGTTTCCTCGGTGACAGGGGAAAATGTCAACGGAAAGATATCATTTTTCCGATATTATTGATCATGTCGGCTGGCGGAGTATGTCGGGTTACTCGCTGATGTCCGCCAGGGTTACTAGTAACATTAAATCACATTCCCGAAGCTAGTGGTAATGTTGGACATTGCGGGTAATGTTGGGGAATGCGGATAATGTTGGGTATTGCGGATAATGTCGGGGTGCGCGCGGACCTCCATTAGTCGCAGTAGTAACATTAAGTGATATCTGCGACATTATTGGTAATGTCGGTTATTATTGGCAATGTTGGATATTGCTGATGATGTTGGAATTTGCTGGTAATGTTGGACATTGGTGGTAATGCCGCGAGGCGTGCTATGTCGGAGTACTCGGTGATCTTTACTAGGCCTCCTCGTAACATTAAATCACATTGGCGACATTATTCGGAATGTTGGGAGGCGTACTATGTCGGGTTGCTGGCCGATCCCTGAGACTTCTTCAAGCAACATTAAACCTAGAGATCATAAATCAACTTTCCGACATCATTGGTAATATCAGATACTATTGGTTATGTTGGACGTTGCTGGTAATGTTGGATATTACTGGTAATGTCGCAAGGCGTGCTATGTCGGCGCACTCGCTGATCTTCATTACTCCTCGAGACTTTAAATCACATTTCCGACATTATTGGTAATGTTGGGCGGCGCGCTATGTCGGGTACTCATCGATCCCTGTCACCTCTCCCATCAACATTAAACTCACAGCAATCACCGTTCCAACATTATTCGTAAAATAATATTTTGTAAAACCGTCCCTTTAAAAACTTAATTTTCCTAAATTTTTATTAAAAAATCCCCCACTTTTTTTTACAAACACGTTAATTACAATTCTTCTAAAAACCTCCGTCATTGATTTTCTCCGACGAAAAATCCGCCAGGAGCTCTGTCCGAATTGTTCAATTTTTATGCCAGAATTCTCGTAATTAATGTTCGATCGTCAGAATTTCAAAAAAAAAGTCTTCAACCGCTTTTCTTATGTTTTCAAATTGATTTCAGTTTGCGGATCGTTTCTTCGTGGCAACGAGAGAAGTCCCAGCCGCACTAGGATAATAGTCCTCTCGAGAGTAAACTCGACTAACATCGAAGTAGATTTGTTGGTCCCGATGGAGGGTTCTTGGAGATGCGGAAGATTGAAGAAAAATTTCCGTCAAAATTCCGGGACCACCTCGGCTGGTCATAAGCAGGGGAGAAAGAGACAAAGTGGGAAAGCGAGGAAATGCGTGTGTCTTCCGGTGAACTACAAATCCATCGAGTTTCCAGTCGTCTGGTCGGAGTTCAGGTAGGACAATCAGAACATCTCGAAACAGTTCATCAACCGTTGGCCATTAATCATTGATCATTCCCAAGGGCGAATCAGCAGTTCTGCGATGGGACTGTCACATGCGCGGGGAATGCTATTTTCCCGGTTCATCGGGTTATCCTGTCAGCGGTGAGTCCTTACTTCAGAGCTCTCTTCACCAACAGCCTTCAAGCCGCGGGGAGCCACGAGAAGTCCGAGGTCTCCCTTGACACAGCACCTGGAGATATATTTTCCCTCATTCTGGATTACGCCTACACGGGTGGGTGCAATGTCACTGCAGACAATGTCGAGCAGCTACTGCCTCTTGCTGATCAGCTTGAGGTGCTTGGGGTTGTTCAGCTCTGCTGTCATCTGCTGCTGGACGAGTTGAAGCCAGACAATTGCCTAGGTAATAAAATAAATTAATAATATAATCCAGTGAATATCATTCGACACTTTTATCAAACTTAATATCTCATTTTGGCCCCAGTTATTGTTATTTATATTTCAAATCCTCTGGCATTGAGGTTCTCTAAACTTACATCTTCCCCCAGGTATCTACAAATTCGCCAGACACTACTTCTGCCACGAGCTCGAGAAGAAGAGCCGCAAGTACATCCGCCACCATTTCACGGAGATCCTGAACGAGAGTCCAGAGTTCCTGGAATTAACCTGCGATGATCTGAGATCGATACTGATTGACGATGACTTGAACGTCTGGAGCGAGGAGATTGTCTTCGAGGCGTTGAAGAGATGGATCGAGGAGAATGAGGAGGAGAGGAAGACATGTCTTCCAGTGTTGCTGGACTGCGTTCGGCTGGGGCTGATGAGTATCCAATACATATCAACTCAAATCGTCAATTGGAAGCTGGTTCAGGAGAGCAAAGTACGGCCTCGATACGCCTTTAAAATATCCATTGTCAATATTTTTGATCAGCAAGCTCGATTGAACAAATTTATCCAGTAAAATTGTTCGTTAACACTCCCAGGAATGTCAGAGACTCCTGCGAACAACCAATGCCCACTTGGCAGAGGCACGCTCTCGTCTTCGAATTCCCTATGAAATCCTCTTCGCGATTGGCGGCTGGACCGGGGGTTCCCCGACTAATTTCGTTGAGACTTACGACGTGAGGGCGGACAGCTGGTTCGTTGTGAACACTGACGTGGCGCCACGTGCCTATCATGGCCTGTGCACCCTGGACAATCTGATTTACATGATCGGAGGTTATGCTGGGCATCAGTACTTCAATACAGTCTGCTGCTACGATCCCATTGTCAAGCAGTGGCGGGAGAGGGCGTGCATGTATCACGCCAGGTGTTACGTGAGTGTCTGCACGCATGGGGGAAAAATTTATGCCCTCGGCGGTTCGAATGGCTGCGAGAGGATGAACTCAGCTGAACGCTATGCACCCGAGCGCAATCAGTGGGAAATCATTCCGCCGATGCACATAAGACGCTCAGACGCCAGTGCTGCTGTACTGAAGGACAAAATTTATGTCATCGGGGGCTTCAATGGGTTCGAGGTATTCCAGTCGGCGGAGGTCTTCGATGTCGAGACCAATCAGTGGACCTTCATCAATTCCATGATCAATCCGAGAGCTGGGGTGTCGCTTATTGCTCATAGGAACAATCTTTATGCTGTTGGGGGATTTGATGGCTCCCTCAGGCTCACCTCAGGTCAGTATTTGTATTCCGTTCTGGGTTCGCTTTCTTTATTCCAACCAGACCACGGTAAATTTTTGCGGGCACTTTGGGGGAGTGGCAGAACTGCTGAATTAATAAAGAGACTCCTCCGCGGTTACAGTCGAGAGGTACAACCCAAGTGAGGGGGACGAGTGGCAGCAAGTGGCGGAGATGATAAACCCCAGGAGTAATTTTGCTTCGGTTGTTCTGGATGATATGATCTTTGTTATTGGAGGATTTGATGGTGAGTCGCTTAGACAGATTCTGGGGAATTTAGTGGGCTAGGCTTGGATAAATTGAGTTGGGGATAATTTTTCATATTTTTGGGGGGAAGTCTTTTTAAACTGACAAGCCTCACGGTTATTTCATCCAGATTATACGACGATTACGTATGCCGAGTGCTATGATGCTGATGCCAACGAATGGTACGATGTCTCGCCAATGAATCTGAACAGAAGTGGTTTCAGCGCTTGTGTCTTGTCGGGACTTAGCAACGCCAAAGAGTATTCTTATCTGAGTAAAATGAAAAATTGTTGCGATGGTATGAGCCACTGGACTCACACGCGTTGAAAGATTGACGGGGAAATTCAGCGGAATTTTTTCAGCAATTCTGCTGGATTAGACTTTCAATTATTTGGGGAATATTGTTAATATAAATTCGCCATTTTGTTTCTGTCTTGCCAAGCTACAGGACAGCTCAGCACCAAAAGCTGTGAGAAGCCTGATCAGAAAGGCGATGGGGAAGTCGGCGGGAGGAATTCTTCTTGGAGGCAAGAAGGCGATGACCAGCCGCAGACACACGCCCAGAGTGAGACTCGAGGGGATGGATTTAGATCTTACTCACGCTGAAGTACTACCGTACAATTTTTTTTTTAATGTTTTTTTTTGATGAGACTGAAGGAGGTCCGGAGGTCTCCCGGGCGTCCCCATTTTTTTTACAGAAATTTACATCACTCATTCTTTTCGCCATTGACTTTGCAATTCAATCCGCTCATCTTCTGGTGTCAGGAGAAATTCAGGAGTTTTTAGGTTTTAATTACCCACACGCAATGAGTCGTACTGTTTTTATCGAGCGTATTACCTCTTTGAGGGCTTTGTTATGAACTTTATTTTTAATTATGGTGGGCAAATGATGTCGATGTCAATCGCGTATACTGCAAAATTTTGGCAATCAGTTGATGGTGACGACAATTGGAGAAAAATTTAATTGACATATTGTAATAAAATAATGTGGAAAACTACTTGCACATTTGCGGTGCATGCCTGTTGAATCAATTCTTCCTAATTTCTTCGGTTATTTTTGGGAGAAACGTGTGCGCACTGATGTTGGATTTGTCTTTGTACGGAGAAAGTGACACCACTTTTAGAAGAACGATCGCATGTTTAGCTCTGGGTATCATCTGGTGTCACAGCCATTCGAGTCCTCACCATTACTGGACAAAGCTAGTGATGTCTATCAAATGTACGTCTCAACTTTTCTGTTTCCCTCCAGTTGTTGCAAGTTCCTTAGCCAGCGATGAACTGTCAGTCCACAAAAACCAGTGTAAAATTTCCCCTCCTCTTTCCACTTCGAGCCCCTGGTGCCAGCAAAAAATTCATAAACCTCTGTCACGCATCGGACAGCGAAAATCCGGAATGGAATTTTCCTTTCTGGGAATCGTATGAATTTTTCAAGAGCTGTAAAGTTTTGTCTCCCAGCACTTGAAATTCACCGCGGATTTCTATTTTCTTTCCATTCCATGGCCCGTACAGAGTGCGTTCGGCCGTGCACCCGATGATTTTTTAATAGCACTCCTCCAGTTCTCCCTATTTTTTCACCACAAACGAAACTTTGTTTCCCGCCGAGCAGTGGGTAGGCATTCGTGCGAAATGGCCAGTGATACTGAGGTATTTTACAATATCTTTTTGTCCCTTGTACTGCACTATCTCCCATGGTGAAGCCGTATGCCTGTCTTCAGGTTGATTTGGAGCACGTCAAGTCCCAGCTCGATCGCATCGGTTGGTCCCTAGGTATCCTAGGATTTTGGCCGAACAATCGATCAACATTAGCACAGGTGAAGTTAAAAGTTTTCATAGTATATTTCTTTCTTCATTTCTGCCTGCAAATGCTCGATCTCGCGACTGTCATACGTAGTCTGGAATTGGTGATAGTGAACCTGACACAGTCCGGATATCACTCAATAGCAATGGTAAGAATGCTGACGATTCGCTTCAACAAAACAACTCATCGAATTATGAATGCGTTCGGTGATGATTTGACAATGGAGAATTTTGGGGATCCCGACGAGATTAGAATCCTCCGCGAATATGCATCCATGGCCGACAAGTTCTTTAGATTGGCCGCAAAGCTGATGACTATGGCAACTATTACATATTGTTTAACGCCATTGTACGCTTATCTGATAAAACGTGAGTCAATTACAATTTTTTTTGTCATCCACTGTTGGAAAATGACGAGAAAAGAATCATATGAGTTTTAACAATAACTCATCTCGCTTGAGCATTTCTGACACTGGATTTTTGTAAAAACACATTATTTTATTTATTTATTTTTGCAAAAAAAGGAATTCTGAATGGCGCAGCCGTTCTGGTGTACCCCTTCCGAATTTACAATGTCGTCGATCTGTCGACAAACGAGAGGGCCTTAATAGTTTACGCCCTTCAGACTCCAATTCAGTATGCGAGTGTAGGTTTGGTGGTGTCTTATAGCATGGTAATGGCATGTGTTATGAATATCTGCGGCCGGATGGCCGTTCTCACTCACAAAATAACAACAATGAAGCCTGACAAGTGCGATCCTCGCATTGTTTTTCGACGACATACCCAGCAGCACATAAAAATTATGATGTGAGCGGCTGTCGGGCCTTCTAAATATTCCAACAATAATTTTGTAACTTTTTTTTTAAAATGACGCAGTGGCTCAATGATGGCTTTCGTATACCTCTCCTCTACGATCTCATTGCATCGACGGTTCTAATAGGACTCGTTGTCTACCAATTTTTATTAGTAAAATTTTATTTCGGTGGTGATGTGATTAAACGAGATACATCAATTCATCATTTCAATTTCAAAATGAGATCCTACTGAATATCTCTGGTGACTTAAATTCTCTAGGGGTTCTCTTGAATTTCTATTGGAGAAACCAATCGAGTGTCCTCCATTTCCCCACTCTCTTGAGGCATTTTTCGAAGGATTTCTTTCCCTAGTTCTATTAGTTCTTAGTCCTTCAAGAAAATTAGACTAACAGACTTAGCAAGTCGGAGGTGATAAAGCTCTCCAGGAGTCAGCAGAAATATTCAAAAAAATACAAACAGTCAGAGATTATCTACTTCCATTCTCCCTCGAACGTTCGAATATGTTCAACAAAGCTCATCTAGTTTTACCACTTCACTTTTAACTCCTGGTCTCAGAATCCAGTCTTACTTTCAACGTTTTCCGAGCTATGAGTATTGATGTCCTCGGCTATCGAGCATTACAGGCGGCATCTTCAGAGTTCTTTTAAACAAAATCATTGACTTGAATCATCCAAAACGAAACATTAAAAGAAGAATGCAGACTGCAATGTTCTTTGGTACCAAATGATATCAGTATCCACAGTCTTCTCGTAATATTCAGCTAAAATTTACCATTTCC
Source organism: Psyttalia concolor (assembly GCA_030522845.1). Classification (NCBI taxonomy): domain Eukaryota; kingdom Metazoa; phylum Arthropoda; class Insecta; order Hymenoptera; family Braconidae; genus Psyttalia; species Psyttalia concolor. Next base: position 18,677 of record JAPYZM010000865.1, read on the forward strand.
AGCATATCGACGATGCTGACCTATTTGGTATAATACAATTGCTAACTTATCTTCTCCTGATGATGGTATTAGTGCACACCAATTGTTTCATGGGAGAGTCCTTGACAACTGAGGTAAATTGTGTGAACTGTGTGTGCCAACGAGAAAAATCTAAGAAATTATATAGCTAATCAATCATACTTAAGTGTACTGCACTTCTGAATGCTTACTATGAGTGCAATTGGTACGAGATGTCGGATTTTCACAAGAAAGCGCTGATTATATGTATGGAGATGAGTCAGAAGCCGATGCAATTGATGGCGGGCAAGTTCTACCTGTTTTCATTGGAGAATTTTACACAGGTCTACAGTCAAACTACCCCTGGGTCAAAATATTCTGTATTTGATGTTGAAAAAACTATTGAGTCTAGTAATCCAACTGAACTCGAATTGAGAATTCAATTTTTTGCCATGAACAATTTGGCCTCGATTGGGGACAGATGCGAAATCCTCAGACGATTGTTTTATTTCCCTCCTTCAATCGCTTTATTATCCTCAGATTATGAAATCCTCGATGGTGTATGTGTCAATGCTGCGCACTATTACGTAACATCGTCTGGCTGTAAACAATTATGAGATACTGAGAAGAATGTAGGACAAGTAATAATCTAATGATGCATGATCGGTGCCTGTTGATGATCCGACGCTATCACGACTGGCTCCTGAGTACCACCAACACGCCTCGAGTGCTCAAGAATTCACTCGAGAGTTGCGAGTCTGCGGCGCTCGCTCGCAGAGACTGAGCGGCTCGCGAGTGAGCGATCATTTCAATTGAAACACACTAAATTTGTACACGCAACTCGATGATTACCACTTGGAAGAACTGCAAGGTTGAATAAAAAAATTGGCATGAAAAGAACGTGGATAACTTTACTATTTCAGATTATCTCTCCACAACTCGAGCTCGTGGAGCACATGGACGAAGCCCTTCTGTCTCGACACTTCAATTTTCCTTGAGTTGTTGCCCATTCCGATATCGATGACAAACTGTTCGCTCGTAAATCACGGATATCTAATTATTAATAATTAGAATTGGAAAGGATTTCTATCGATTTTTTATTTAAGCTCAAATAAAAAATGATAGATCTTTCAATTTTGTAGAGGTCTTTCGTTAATTGTACGGAGGAACGGGTGATTAATTACGGAATTTACTGTCACACTTGTAACATAAATAGTCATTTTTGGTAGACAGGATAATTTTACTCGCACTTATTGTCCCATGTATTGTCATTTCAAGGGCTTACTCGTCGATCTCAATCACGTACATTTCAATCTAATACTCATCAGTTGATGATTACAACCAACAATTGCTGAAAAATTTCATTGAATTTGTTATAATAATCAAAACTGGAAAACTGCTTGCCCATTTCTTGTCCTTTTTTTAATCATTTGTTGGAACATCGATACGAGGAAAGTGACACCACTTGTGAAAATCCTTTCATTTTTGCTCTGGATATCGCCCGGGGTTTGCAACACTTCAACTCCCCCACATTGTTGAATAAAACTCGTGCCAACTATTGTTGCAAGTTCGTCAGCCCGTGGTGAAGTGTTGGCGCGCAAAAAGCCGAAGTGAAATTTCCACTGGGAGCCCCTGGTGCCGGGAAAAAAAAATTCATGAATCCCTGTCACGCATCGAGAATCGAAAGTAGAGAATGGAATTTTCTTTCCGGGAATCGGGTGAATTTTTCAAGAGGGGTAAACTTTTGTTCCCTCTTCTCTCTTTGCCCCATGCCCCCACCCAAGTGCGTTCGGCGGGCGATGATTTTTTAATAACACTTCTCGAGTTCTCCCTATTTTTTTCCCCCGCGAAAGAAACTTCGATCCCCGGCGAGCAGTGAGCGCGCATTCGTGCGACATGGCCAGTAGCCCCGAGGTATTTAACAATTTTTTTTTGTTCGCTGTACTACTCTAGTTCCCTTGGTGAACCTCTTGGTATGTCCTCTGTTCAGGCTGAATTGGAAGAAATTAAGAGCCAGCTCGATCGCATGAGTTGGCCTCTAGACATGGCTGGATTTTGGCCGAAAAATCGCTCAATAGCAGCCCAACTGCGACTCCAAATATTCTCACTCTACTTCGTCATTCACTTCGCCCTCCAAATGCTCGATCTCGCCACTGTCAATGGCCACCTAGAATATATAATAGTCAATCTAACGCAGTCGGGATTCCACTCAATAGCAATGGTAAGAATGCTGACGATTCGCTTCAACAAAACAGCTCATCGAATTATGAATGCAATCGGTGATGACATGACAACGGAGAATTTTGGAAATCCCGAGGATGTTAAAATACTTCATCAATATTTCACCTTAAGCCACAAGTTCTATAAAGTGGCCACAGTATTGGTGACTATTACAAGTGTAGCATATTTTTTCACGCCATTGCAGACTTATCTCATAAAACGTAAGCCAATTTTATCAATTTTTTTCTTCACACACTGAGAATTAATCAAGTAAATTCAGGAAAAATAAAAAAATTGCTCGGGGTTGTTGGTCGCCCGCTACGCTCGCACGAACTTCTCAATAGACAGACAAATCAACCTGGAAATTTAAGGGGTGGAGGGAATTTACTCCCGTCCAAATGGGATGTAGACAAAGTCAATGCTTATCGATCGCGATCAAAATCCCTTCGATCGGATGGCACGCCTGCGCAGGAGCGTGAACGAGAGAAATTGAAAACTCAAAATTTCTTGTAATCCTTATCTTTTAAAAAACTCAAAATGGGGTAGGGGGGGATTTCGCTCCCAAACTAATCTCCTGGTCATGAAACGTCGACATTTCACAAAATTAGCGATTTTTATTTTTGGGGTGAAACCAATAACTTCCTATCGGGAAGTTAAAAATCCTACAATTTTTTTTATCAATTCCTCATTTACGTAAAGTTTGGATGATTGTTGTTGGTGTATAATCAGTTGCAATGGAATTTTTAAAAGGCATAATTTTTTTGTCTCGTTTTTCGTTGAAAAAAGGACTGATAGATGGGACAGCAGTTCTGGTGTGTCCGTTTCGAATGTATAAAGTGGTAGATCTGACGTCAATGGATATGATCTCATTATTTTACGCACTCCAGGCACCAATGGAGTACACGAGTGTAGGTATGCTGATGACCTACAGCATCATAATGGTATGCGTTATGAACATCTGCAGTCGGATGGCAGTTCTCACTCACAAAATTACAAAACTGAAGACTAATAGAACTGATCCTCGAATTATTTTCCGAGAGCATACAGAGCAGCACATAAAAATTCTGATGTGAGTGGCTGCGGGCTCTCCTCAATATTCCAAAAATCATTGAATGATATTTTTAGGATGGCCGAGTGGCTCAACGACGGCTTTCGTATACCTCTTCTATGCGATCTTGTTGCGACGACGATTCTCCTGGGCCTCCTTGTCTACGAATTTTTATTAGTTAAATGTTATTTTGCTGGTGATGTGGTTAAGCCGGATGCCTCAACTCAACCTCAAGATGAGTTCGTGCTGAATATATTTGAGGACTTAACTCCTATAGACGAGAGGAGATTTCTTAGATTTCTACTGAAGAAATCGACAGAGTTTCGTTTCTTTTTTTACAACAGTCCCTCGTATTTTATTTAATTTCCTGCAAACCACTGGAAGCTGATGAGCTTCGCCAGGAAATCTGTCTCATCGAGCCCGCAAATCAGCAGATTAATTGTCCACTTCCTGTCTCTCGTAAACTTCAAATGTATTCAACAAAGCTCGTCCAGTTTAACCACTTCACTTTTCACTCGTCCTCTCAGAATTCAGTCCTACTCTTAAGGCTTTCCGGGCTATGATTATTGATATCCTCGGTTATCGGGCAAGCCCCAATTGCACTCGAAGTCGAGTGTTCCCAGGAAAAATTAATTAACATAAATAATCGAAAGTAAAACATTGAAAAAAAATGCAGACTGCCCTGCAATCGGTGGCCAGCGATATCAATATCCATAGTCTTTTAGAAATGTCCGGCTAAAATTTAAAATTTCCAGCATATCGATGATGCTGACATATTTGGTGTAGCACGATTGGTAACTTATATGTTCACGATGATGCTATTAGTGTTTACCAACTGTTTCATGGGAGAGTCATTGAATACTGAGGTAAATTGTGGTAATTGTGTGTGATCGAGATATACAGGAGAATTGAAATATTTAATCAATCGTACTTAAGTCTACTGCACTTCTGAATGCTTACTATGAGTGCGATTGGTGTGACATGCCGGATTTTCACAAGAAGGCGCTGATTATATGTATGGAGATGAGTCAGAAGCCGATGAATTTAATGGCGGGGAAATTCTACGTTTTTTCACTGCAGAATTTTACACAGGTCTGTATTTAAACTGTTGTTACCCCAAAATATCCTGTTTGTTGATATTAAAAAAAATAATCAGGTCAATTTATTCCACCGAATTTAATTTGGGCAATTGGTTTTTTGGGAGGAACTTCTGCTCCTTTTTCAATTACTTTGTCATTCTCAGCTAATGAAATCGGCAATGGTGTATGTGTCCATGCTGCGCACTATCATGTAACATCGGCCGGATGCTATCAATTGTTCTACACTATTTCGAAATGATAAGACGCCGAGAGGAATGTAGCACCAGAAATAATCTAATTAAGTATGATCAGTGCCTGTTGATGATGAGACGTTGCCACGGCTGGTTCATGTGGATCTGCAATACGCCTTGAGTGCTCTTGAGACAGCGGTTCACTCGAGAATTGTGAGTCTGTGGCGTTCGGCCGCTCATACTGAGCGGCCGGCCAGTGAGCGATTGTTTCAGACTCAAGAATAGGGTGTTTGACGGTCGTAACAATTGGAAATTATTTTTGCACGCAAGTGGATGACTGGCACTCGGCAGAATTGAAAGGTTGAATAAAAAAGTTTATGGTGAAAAAAGCGTGGATGACTTCTTACTATTCCACATTGTCTTTCCACAACTCGAAGGTATGGAGCACATCGAAGGACTCCTGCCGTCTCGACAATTCTTTTTTCCTTGAGTTGTTGCTTGTTCCGATATCGGTGACAAACTGTCCGCCCTCAAATCACGGAGATCGACTCCCCCTC
>JAPYZM010000866.1:0-24833 GCA_030522845.1 Psyttalia concolor
ACAAGGGGCCGCCTATGCATTATCACAAAGGTCACAAGGGTAATAAAAAAGGTGTCACAAGGGTCACAAGGGGCCGCCTATGCGTTATCACAAGGGCTACAAGGGACCGTCTGAGAATCCGATCCAAAAATCGGAGTCGTCTTAGAAATCCGGGGATTATTTTTCCGGGGATTTTTTTTCCGCCACCGGCATTGAGAACAATCGGCAAAAGACTTGGATAACATTGAATAATTAAAAAAACTTGTGTCATCACTTATTAACTGTATTTACACATAAATTTAACAGTGTTGACATTTTTTACATGTTTTTTACGTCAGTATTCATCAATGACTGTATTTAAAAGTCGTTATTTAGTTCTAGTGTCTCTTCACTTTCACTTTACCCCGGCCAATTTTCATGAATCGCGGGAAAATTTAGAGTTTGAATACAACAGCCTCTGAATAGTCGATATTCAGTGAAAAACTGAAACTCGGAAATGATTTCTACAATAATTTCAATCCCTATAAGAACAGAATCGATGCATCATTTTTACAGAATTAATTAATTCAGTTTCTAACATCTATTACATCGAAAATGTGATGATAATGTTGGCTACCATGTGCCAAATATTATAGCTATTTCTGTCGAAATAATTATTTACACTCGAGGGGGTCAGGATAGGACGTAGTTAGACAATTAAAAATAATGAAATTTCTGATGAAACGAAAGAGGATAATAGTTCTCAATGATTTTTTAACCTCTTAGAAGCGCTTGTCTTCTGGATATAAAAAAGTACCAAACACTTGTCATTATTTTTAATTAACTCTACTTCAATCTTATTTAATACGCCCTATATTTCATTTATTTATTTCAATCATCTACTGAACTTATGACAATTAACACATTTGATTCTTTGCGTTCGTTAAAATAATTCAAAACTGCAGGCTTAATACTAAGTTATCGTGAAAAAAAGATCATAATAGTAAACAGCACCATAACGAGAATAAACCGTGAATTCTACTAGTTAATCGAACAAATTCATTGATAATATAGATTGTGAATGTTTAGGTTGTGTTTTTCTGTATTCACAATTCATTCAGAATGAAAAATATATTTTTCCTATTAAAACATTGTTTTTTTTAATTCATTCGATGCAATTGATAACAATAGCTTGTTTTTGATAGTCTGCATTGTTTTTCTTCTGAATTTAATTGTGAAACCAAACGACTATTTATTTATTAGCTCTATGAGGATCTAGTAGGCCTTAGTAATCCTCTACTAGGGCTGGGTAGGACTATACAAGGCCCCAAAGTCTTTATGAAGGCCCACAAGGCCTCTGTGAGGCCCTGCAAAACTTTTATTTGCCTCAAAATTTGAAAAAATTTCCAAAATTTAGAAAAAGCTGGGGAAAAATTAAAAAATGTTAAAACTGTTAATTCTCTGTTATATTGAATCCGAATATGTATTAACATTAGTTCCTCAACAATATAACTTATAATTTTTTGCTGTTTGTTTTTGATGTTTTGTTTCACTATGAAAAATATATTTTTCTAACTGAAAGTTATGTTTTTATTTCATTTAATGAAACCGCAAAAAAGAACTTGCACTCAATATTAAATGATCTTCCTCTTCTATGATCTTCCAATCTCGCTTTCTGAATTTAATTGTGAAATCAGGCCAACTGATTATTTAGCATTAGTATAAAATAAACGCAGATACCTTTTATCCCAATAGAAAAAAAATGATCTTAACAAACGAATGATTTTTATCTCTCGATGAATAGTCATAGATTTATTCATTAAATTATGAGAGTTGAATGCAGTTTAAACGCATTTAAAAAATTACCCACACCTCTAATCAAACTATTCTCAGAGCTTAATCAAATTTAATTGATTATTAAGTATTTGTGGGAGATAAAAAATAAAGACAGAAGTTGATAAAATCTTTCACTATCTGTATTTACTCCTCGATCAATGTCTGGAAATTGCCCAGGCTATTTACAACGTCGAATTGAAAATGGCGTTCACTTTCATAAATTCTGAAAACTCTTCATACTTCCATAATGTAAAAATCATTATTTTTGTTTGACGTTTTGAAACTGATTATAATTTTAAAATATTGATTTGAAGAATTTAAACTGCCTTTCATCTATCATCGCATGTTTACAGTATTCTTGGTGAGTATGTGCCTATTATTAATTAATTCATTCATTTATGAATTGGTGATACTAATGGACTCGACTTCATTAAAAAATCATTATCTTCAGTTTGTTTTTTTTAAATAGTTTTCAAGATTTCAAAATTTTTATTCATCGCCTAGATTATCCAGATGTTTTCCAAGGCTAAAATGACAGAAAAATGTATAATTTATTCATTTATTTACTTATTTCTAATTGTAATAATGCCTTAATGATTTTGTTTTTCATTCTATCGAATAATAAAACAAATTTACTGATAAATCAGAATGAGGTGATGAGATGAAATTAGGAGAGACTGGTAATGATGGAATTTACATTTTCGTTTTAACAAATTAATACATATCAATTATTAAAAATGTTTATTTAGTCTTAAATTTCCTTCAAGTAATGAAATTCAATGAATTGTGAATAATTACAGATGAAGAAGTGATTATAAAATTGAAAAATGGGGATAAAAATGCAATAATCTTTTCAAAATAATTAATAAGGCACTAATTTTTGAAGGCAGTCCACAAAAGTCATCCATATTTTTATTATTTTTTGGACAAACTCACCAATGACGAATAATCTACGAACTAGTAGATGAATTCCCGTTATTTTCAGCTGCCAGAGACTCGAGAAGTGATTCCTTACTGTCTCCAAGTCCCAGAGGATCGGGACTGTAGAAATTTTGAACTGAGGGTGGATTAACTGGACTGTTTATCGATTGGTTCGAAGCGCCAAAAATATCGTCATCGAAGTCCAAAAGACTGGATGTTGGATTGTAGGCCATCAGTTCTCCACCAGTAGATCCCGAATTATCTTAAAATTGAGGTGATAAAAAATACAATTTACGAATTTCATTGGACCAATTTTCGTGTCTATTAGAGTCCATCGATTAAGGATAAAATAAGAAGAAAAATATGTTCAATTTTTTCTAGTTTCAGAATTAATTAAATTATGAAATCAAATTCTTAATAATACTATTTTACAAATTCAAATAGTATTTTCATTGAATTTTCATTGAATGAACCCAAGCTCCGATTATCAATTAGGCAAAAGCTCATTATTTTGATAATCGAATAACTGTTATCCTTCGACGAGAGCCTAGACAATAAATCGACTCGATGAGTAATTAATTCAATAATTAATTGACTGATTAACACAATTGTAACTCACCACAAAGATGCTCATCCTCCTCTCTATCGCGCTGAGTTGGATCCAGCTCAGGATTCATTGGAATTCCAAACGACATTGGATCGTCACCTCCAAACAGCTATCAAAATGGTAAATAAAATATTAAAAATATTAAAATTAAAACAACTCCCCAATTGGTCACCTTAAAATGTTCCCATTAATCTAGGATTTATCAAAAGTAAAGTCTTATCCAACCAAAGAATTGTCATCATATCAAACACAAATAAATTATGATTTGTAGTAAAGGATTAAACCATTGATTCGTCGATTCAAATCCTGGGAAATGATCCTCACAGTCCTTAACTGTCTGCCAAATAGTGGTATGAGGAGGACTAAACATGACTTCTTAAAAAATAAAATTGATGATGGAGACTAATCAGTAGTAGACAGTCCACATCAAATTATTAATTAATATCAGGCTGATTGTCAAGAGATTATTTAGAATATGTAGGTCAAAATTTACCTTTGAATTACCTCCATTAATTACTTCTCTTTGATTGATAATTTACTCAATAATCTTTGGTCTAAAGATTCTGTTACATTTGCGTTATTCACGGTTAAATAAAGTAAATAAATAACTCACTCCAAGCAATGTATTGGCGTCAATACTGTAACCTTCGCCGCGAAGTATATCGCGCAAATTATCCAGCTCATTCTGCATTGTCTCCAGATGATTATCCATCTCCTCCCTGAATTCAAAGCCAACTATCAAAAAAACGGAACCGCAAAAAAACGCACGAAATACAAAACTGGGCAAAATAATATTTACAATTTCTATGACTATTTAGTAATTTCGAAGTTCCAGACTTTGAAAATAAGAATAAAATTTTTCAAAATAATGTTTAATAAAAATTTATAGTTTTAGCTCATCAAATAATCAAAAATTGGAATTACATTTGAAAAATTTAATCAAGAACTATCTGAAAGTTTATCGATAGTTATTTTATATAATCAATGATTATTATCAGTAATTGTATTGTCAATCCTATTGCTGAAAATGAAAAGCTTCGTAAGAACAAAAACTCTCAATTCCATTTTGTATTTCATTGAAGAGAAATATTTAAAAAACCGTTTCACTTCAGTTTCAAAAATCCATTTAAATAATTAAAATAAATAATGAAATGCTATTAATAAAATAGTGCCCAGCTCTGACGAAAAATAACGTAATTCAAGATAATTAGTATTAGTATTAGCATAGAAAATAAACAAATCCTAATAAATCCCATCCAAGAATTTATCAAGACTTATTAACATGGGTTGAGCCATCTTCACTCTAAAAATCTCATTTTTCATTGAAAAAAAAATTGCAATCGACACCTGAACGAGTCCATACAGAATACGAATCATCAAACGTTTCAGTAAATAATTTTTCTTCTCAAATCAGCTCCAGTATTTGTTCAAACCCATGGTCCAACATGAACTTACATCGATCCTAACCTGTAGTTAGCTTCAGTCCCCGAGGGATTGACACGGCTCAACGACAAATCTTTACTTTTAGTACTGGACGAAGGATTAGCCTGATTATTCAGCTGAGAGACGGTGGAGTTTTGTCCCTCATCAGACTTCTTCGCTCCATTTTTCTTGACTTTCTCGTCTGTCTCTGGACTTATTGCCATCTCGGGAATGATGAGAATGTCGTTGAGATCGACCTCGGGACTCTCCTTTGGCTCCTCAATGTCATCAGACTCCTCACTCAAATTTGTCTTGTTGATATTGGCTGCCATTGCCGTGAGTTTACCACTTCTCACTGTCTTCTTCGGCACGGCCTTCGTCTTTTGCTTCATCTTGTTCTGTAGGAGAGCGACGGGGAGCACTGTCTCCTCGGGATTCACCTCGAGTAATAACGTTTCTTCCCTAAAAATCGAGACAGCTGATTTTTGCTGGTCTTGATTTCGTGAATTTATTAATCTACTTAATGAGAATATTGGCCGGTAATTTTTATTAATTTAGTTTGAATATTTTTAGGCGACAAACGAAAGATGTCTAGATTATTTGGGAGATCATGCCAATTTTTTGGGGGTCTTTAGTCATTTCAGAGTAGGGTAAAATGAACGTGTGGATGCCGATGTAGATTTTGCGAAATAAAGAAAAAAATAATAGACTGGAATAAGAGAATATAAAAAAAAGAGAAAAACAAATAAAAAGAGAATGGAATCAATTTCAATTTTTTCAAGTGCTTTCAAGATCGAAAAATCAATTTCTTTTGGCTTGAATTCAAAATATATAGCAAATCCAGGATATCAGAAACTCAGAAACCGAATGCTGTTTGATTAAGAACTTTAGCTCCAACAGAAATCGGATTTGAGAAATCCGCAAAAAGTGAAACTAATCTCGAATTAATTAATTTTTGTTTCAGTCGACGAGGCCTAGAAGCCTAGAAAATTCATTTCCCACAAGTCCTTTGAACCCAAGGAATTCCAAATGTCCTCAGGAATTTAATGTAATTGGATTTAGAGCTCTATCTCTTTCAGTTTTCGAGAAATCTTGAAAATCAACCAATGTTCATTTTACTCCACACCCCCAACTCCTAAATAATCAATAATTAACAATGAAACTTGAATAGAAAAGATGACTTTCTCCACAAATAAATTGCAAAAGGATACACAATAATAAAGAATTGCAATTGCAAAATCGCAAAACTATGAAATAAAAGAGGATCAAGTATGGTAAAATGGAGGTTTCCGATTTTTTTTTAGCTAAATGACCATTTTTTTCTGAATGTGACATGCCCAGTCTTTCTTCAACTGCTAAAAAAAATATTAAAAATATCCATTTTGCCGCACCATCTATCAATAACATTTAATATCGATTCGTCATGCAGAATAATCAGCAACAACTGATGACTGAGAACTGCCTGCAATTGTTGAATAACAATAAAACTATTAAAAATGAAAAATTATAACGGAAATAATAGAAATAAAAGAATGTATACACCACAGAATGAGAATGAGAAATAAAATGATAACCTCGGTTTTTTCCCAGCCTCCGTCGATGGTATCAGAATTTTGACAGGCATCTTGTTTTTCCTCCTGGCAATGGTCAAATAATACATTCAATAATTCAATGTTTCCTGCTAAATTCAACAATTCACTTTCGAAGATATAAACAATAACCTAAAGTCTAATTGATCCAGAGAACATTGAGAAATGTATTATTCAGTGATACAATAGAATTTGACGATCGATTGATGAACATGTTGAGATTTATTCGATCAATAATGAATTATTGACTGGAAATGTTGAATACATTCAAGTGCATCCAATTGTGCACAAGTTGGGTTTCAATATTCCATTAGAATTGCTGGAAAAGCCACTACTTGGAAACAGTGGATCTGAGTATTTGTGTCGACTGCGACTGATGATCAGTTCGAAGGCGAGTATTTAGCAAAATTTATAATATTTAGGTAACAATGTTTAACAAATCAAGCGTGAGGTGCGTCAATAATTGTGGGAATTTAATCACTTACTTCTTGGGTTTGTTGTTATGTTGTCTTTTGGCTGCTATCTCCTGCGCCTGGAGCATCCGTATCTCACGGTCAACTGTTTCGTCCGCAATGTGGTAAACTGTCTCGGTATTGTCATCATCAAGGATTGGCTCTATTGAGGCGGGACTCTGAACTGCTGGCGCCTGATGCTCCAACATTCTAATTAAATCAATATCGTGTTAAATAAAAAGTCGAGATATCCGCGAGACAAGTGGATTTGCTCAAAAAAGTGAGGAGAGATTTTTTAGAGGGAATTAAATTTCCTACAAAACATGTTTTATTAAATTTTTCGGTAAAACCACTGCTTATTAAACTAATACGTCATTTTATAAAATGTAAAAAATTGATTTATTTCTGCTCTTTTTTTATGTCTTATTAATTTCTTTTGTATCACCAAAATGATTAGTTTTACCGCAAAATGTCATAAACACTTTTTCATTCAGAGGTTAATTGTCTCTCAAAAATGTTTATAACATTTTTCTGTAACTCTATTAATTAAAAAAATATTCACAGTTCTCCAAATTCCTAAAATGAGACATTTCTCTAAAAGTTCAATTAACGAAAAGAATAATAATTACTCAGCGACGATGTACTGAGAGTCCAAATCCTGTTCATGCTCTCCATCCAGCTCATGAATAGTAGGTCCAGTGGGTGATGTTTCCGGCTAAAATCACCAGGCGAGAATAAAGTAGTCTCAAAATGTCAATACGAAGGGGGAAAAGAATTGCGAAATTACTTTTTCATGCACTTTTTGTCGTTCTACCTTCGACATTTTGGGATGTTTGCTTCTCTGATGGTGATCGATCATCAAGGGATACCTCCTCTTAACGGAGAGTCCACCGCCTCTCCCGGGCTGGACGAGAGTGACCAGAAAATGAATGAGTTTGTTGACAATCTCCTGTTGTTTCAGGTGCTTTCGCCTTAGCATAGCTAGTTCCCTCCACAGGGCCTCATTCTCACGCTTCATCGCACCCAATCGAGTATCCAGGTGCTCCTGTCTACCTCGCATCGTTCGAACTTCAGACAAAACTTTATTCATCATCTCAGGCTTCATCGGGGTATGAGAGTCCTGGGTTTTATTCGCGATCTGTAGACATTAATTTTAAATAATCCTATCATTTTCCGGACGCGGACGCAATTGTATGAGCAACAAATTAATATTATTTCAAATTGATCATTTCAGTTCAGCCGATATTACATTTTTTAATCGCCAGTTCAGCTTTAAGGCCCGACTGTACCCCAGCTGACCGTTACCTGGATTGCATTCGTTTTTTGTTTGTTATCTACCAAATCGTCTCTTTGGAAACTGCTTTTTTGTAATAAGGAGATTCTCAAGAATTATAAATATTCATATGAAAAAGAGCTAGAGAGAAACCTCACAGAGGGTTTTTGAGAAATATGGAGAAGTGAGTAGAGGGTAAAATAGAAAATGTTAAATTACTGGGACGAACAATTGAACACACAGACCATGTGAAGTGACAGATGATTGGCATTTCACCTTTTCATTTAATTTTTTGTCGCGAGTGCTCCTTATTCCAGCATAAAAAGAAGTTTAAAAAATGCAGAAAATTTTGAAAGATTTAGAATAGAGTTTTTTAAAATTACTGTTCCATGTGCGGAGGATTGGAATATTTTGCATTTCAGCCTCCCATGTTAAACACCGGTTATCCATTTTTTATTTTACCCCTCCGCTCACTTATTTTTGAATATTTCTCAAAAACGTTCCTAATTTGCTTTAGTTTTTTATTGAATCTATATTTATAATTCTTGAGGACTTATTACAAAAAATTAGTTTCTAAATAAACGCCTTTGCAGATAAAAAATTCAAGACAAAAAATCTAATTAACGTTCGGCTGGAGCCAAACAGTCAAACTTTAAATAAATATGACATATAATAATATTCATTTGTTGCTCATACAATTATATTCATTTTATTTGGGTATTGTATTAATTTAATTTGGGAGACTGCTTCTTGTATACGTTTTCTATGTAAAACAAGTCAAGACTTTGATAAAATTGAAAAGATTTAGTTAAAAATGGTTTTAGACTTAAAACTTTTGGAATCATTTTTTTTAGAGAATAACTGTCTCAATTTTATCCTGAGATATTTCCCAAATGTTAAGAAAAATTGAGGCAGATTTTTTTGTGAAATGTAATTTGAATAAAATATTTGTTACTTAAAACGCACTTTTATACAATTAAACCGGTGAAATTGATAATTGAAGCTGTAAATGCGTAATCAATTCATACCTTGCGCTTAATATGCTCCAGTAGATATGAATGTCCCTTGATAAAATACTGATGGGCAAACTCCATCTCATCCCTTTCGCATTTGAGCCCACCGAGCTCTACTGAAACCTTCTTGTGAAAACCGTCTGTAATTTTACAAGAAACAAATATCCGTTATTCATACATCTCCGACAAACCTGATGATTTTAAGGTCCAGGTGTAACAGATCATGATCTCGAAATCACGGTGACTAAATACAAAAAAAAATAATTATGAAATCATAAGCAAACCTAATTTCCGACCTCTGTACATGATTTCTGCAGGTCGGAAACTTGGTTTGCTGACGATTTGGCCATTATTTGACGGACAATCAGGGTCGGCGCTTTCGAGGTGCTTAATTATTACACCCGGCCCTTAATAATTATTAATTCTACTTACACATGTTCAATTGCCTCACGAAACTGGCCATATTATTATGTTTGTAGTAGTGGGGCAACAATTCGCGAGCAAATTGAGCGGGATTTCGGATGAAAAAACTCCGGCCATTCTACAAATATTATAAATCGTTAATAACTTCTAAAAAATTAGTTCTAGACCTAAAAGTCAGAAACTATTTTTGTTAATAATTAAAGTCCCTACAAAAAACACATTTAACATTTTTTCCTCTGTTCCCTTCAATCCCTTTAATGAACGATCTAAAACTTAGCAGAAAAAAAATGTTCAAAAGACTCTGTCCCATTTTGATTATTTATCAATTTATCTCCAGAACAAGTAATTTTGTTGAAAATCATCAAAAGACCGTTTTTCATGAAAATTAAATTTCCAAATAAACAGTTCATATGCCATTATATCCTGGACCTGCTCATTATCCAGAAAATAAGCCATTTAGCGGCCTAACAATGACTTTTCCCGATTTTCCAGTGGATTAGAATAACGAGTTCCTAATACCAAAGTTCATCCTTTTTCCTCCGTATCAACTGCGTACCACCTTACAACACGCCATTTTTTCCCCGATTTTTTCTGAAATAATTCAAATCCCAATTACCCTGATACAATTATTGATTAAATCACCATTACATAACTGGGAAACCAGTATTTCATGAAGAATAACGAGTTTTCGATCGAACGATTACCTAAGGGGCATCAACAGCTCATTCTCGCCGCATCATCTGTAGTTCCCCAGCCCTCAATAATCAACATAAGCAATGAGAGCCAGTTGTTCATTGACCTTAGCTCGTATTAATGGTCATCTCCTGCGGAAAACGAATCCCCATCCCAAAAAAAAAAAAATTCCCAATTGAACTTGACAATTACTCGAATTCCATGCCAAGGGGCAGAGGAATTTTCCATTCTCCAATCACCTCTTCCTCCATTCTCCTTCCATTAGTGCGTCGTACAACGACAGTTCCTCCATAAAAAAAATATGGAGTAGAATCAAAAAAATAAAACGTTTTCCAACGTTTGCCAAACGTTGAAGAAATGGGACCAGAAGCACCTCCAAAATTTCCCCTATTCAGACATCCACATCTCGAAATGCACCGAAGTGATTCGAGTAAATGAAATTTCATTTTAAACTCGAAGAAAAATTCTTCATAATCAAAAGGAAAAATCCACTTTTACTCTGGGGACATTCCGGACATAAAAAATTAATCCACTGAACCCCCTCGAAATAAAAATGAAGACTTGGTGACAAACAGTTTTGGATTGAGTACCGGACTCATTAATAAGCGTTAATGAGTGTTTAATTAAATGTTAGGATTGTTAGAGGGATGGCGAGACTTGTCAAGGGTGCCAGCCATGAAGCCAAAACAAAATAAAACGTCCATCGAACGTCGAGTGTTCAGGTGGAGGACAAAGTTCACCCGAATTAACCCTCTCAACCCGACGATATCTCCCGCCTGAACAAAGCAATTTCCATGAATCAGTTCTCATTTTGAAGCCTGAAAAAAATCCCTGGGAGTGAAAAAAAATCATTCGTTTCGACTCAGTGGACGTCGAATTGTGGACGAATAAAAAACGCCTGGTCTCTCCAGCAGTGAACATATTGAGGTGTCGATGACAAACATTTCCTTGAGTTCATTATTGGCATCGATGAGGCCCATTTATTGCGGCTGGATCAATTCTGGGACTTGTTATGCGGATAATGAGTAATTGTACTCACGGGTGACCAGCAAATAAGGTCGTCAGTCTCCGGGTCCTCGACGAGTTTCCACAATTTCCCGAGAAAAGCCGGGACGCTTGTCTCAATTTCCGTAACGGTGTGCATTATTCACTGTTCACGTTTTACTGTCGTCTATCACTGAGGGTCGTTAGACCTAAACACTTGTAACCACAACTTTTACGATTGTTTCGCTAAATTCTCCACGGAATTGCATCGCATGACGTTCAACAGAAATGGCTGAACTCAACTGCGACGATTGGCCACGAATTGCCGGACGGTGGCGCCACTCGGAGCCGTTGGGAATCAGGAACTCTCACGTGGTATTCAGATACTGGAAACCCAACCGATATCTCCAGTCGAGATTTCCATATATCGTGCGTGAAAGTATCGATATAAAAAACAATTCGAAAATAAAAAAACTCAAATATCAATAAAGAAGACATCCCCAGGAAAAATATTGCACAAATGTGACAATTAGTTCCTTCATTGCCAGTATTTTTATGGAAAAATACAGGAGAAGCTCCAAAAAAATCCAGTGAGTATCGATTCACAAGAATATCGAGATAATAAATATCGAGCTTCAGAACAATCGAACCCCCAGAAAGGAACACCTGATCGACTGTTGACAACATCTGCGTGCTCCTCCGTAGTGATATTTATGTCGAGTCGATAGAATGGAGCAGATTGAGGTTTCCAGGGGATTATTTACTTTCTGAGGCTTTTTCGGGGTTCGAGGGAAGTTTCTTGACTGGGGAGTAGTGACCTCGATGAAATGGCTGAGAACCTCGCGGCCAAGCTGTGCGGATTGCTCCAAGGAGATGGTGTCAAAGGTAATACTATCTATGAATTTTATCATTAATTCTTAAAGACAATCGATAATTGAATATTTTTGTGCGAGAATAATTTTTTTTGCTTTTCCAATCTCATCTCGAAATTACAGACAAAATTTTAAAGCCACCCAAGATTCCTTTTTTTCTCCAAAAAATTCTATAAATTATAAATTACTGTTATTATTATCATAGTTAATTATTTATAATTTATGAATTTTGTTTTTCTTTACTGAACAGTGTCATAAATTCTACCTTCACTCCCAATTTCCCCAACTAATTGGCATGAATTCCTTCACCTATCGTTCACTCCAACCCATCAGCAATAGTCATCAGTCATTACCATTACCCCATCCGCTGATTAAGGCGAAGGTCACAACCGATAACCATGAGATTCATCCCATTTATCGCCGATAATTGCACCCTCTCCACAATCAGATTTCTTTAGATTACAATCTCTTATTAAATCATTAATCTCTCAGTTTACTGATACCGGATCACTGAATTGCCTTGTATATTTCCCTCCTCCTTCGCCCTCTCCATTGCTCTCCGCTTTTATATTTAATTCGCTATCAATTTTCCTTCAATAATTTATCTCAGATTTACTTCGTAGAAGCAACGTAAACAATAAATTTCACTCAATCAATGAAACCGCATTTATTCCCCAGCTGAGCAATGGAAACTTCTGGGCCAGGAGCGGGACTGCTCCCTTCTCGTTGGTTGGATCGAGGAGACGTCCTCCCCGCACTCGGTAATTGGTCACTACGACCGCGGTAAAAACTCGCTCCAAGTCATCCACCACTTTCCAACAATTCAAAACATAGTTCAAGCGTCGATAAATCAAAGTCACACACTTCTCGGTTACGTTGTCAAAGCTCCCCCCTCCGCGAGTCCCACCGGCTCCCCCTCCGCGCCCTCCAGTCCACCTACGGCATCCACTGACCCACCCGACACACCCCCCGACCCCGACCAACTCTACTCCCCCTTCGTCCTCGAGCTCTTCTCCGCGAGGATACACGACCTCACGCCCCCGACCGCGAAACAAGTCCGAATTCAATTTCTCTACAAGCAAAAGCCCCACGACCTCGACAAATTCCTCGTCCTGATCCACCACGAGACCATAACCATGTACACCGTGCGTCTTCATCCCTCGGACTCCACGATCCGCGATCTCCACCCGGAGGTAATCGTCAGGACATTCGTGTGGGCCCAGTGGGACTCAACGAACCAAGTCCTCTACCACATTCACAATCGACGACCCCAGGCGAGCGTCATCGCCGAGGAGGACGTGTCCCGTCCAAAAGTCTCCTCCTCTCCGACCCTCAGTGGCCTCCAGTTCCACGACGAACTCCCCCACGAGACCGTCCTCAACATTCCCCTAACCCTCCCCCAGCTCCCCACCTCAGCCAACTGCGGCACCTACGAGGACGACGTAATTCCCCTTCGAGTGCACGACTGCTCCCTAGATCTCATCGTCATCTCGGACACCCGCGGAATGGTCTGCGTCTGTCATCATTACCTCTATCGTCCGGTCCAGCCACCTCAGCACATGCTGGACGCGATCCTCAGCGACTCCAATACAGTTCATTTCGCCTATTCCGTAACACTACTTCATCACAGCTGTGTAATCCACTGCGTAATCCCGGGAATCCCCTGGTCGCAAGCGAAACTCATGCGACCGACATTTTGTATTGCCGATGGTGGCGACTACATGATCGTCTTGGTTCACGGATTCTTCACACATCTGCTGGAGATTGGAGTTACTCATGACCCGAGTTGTCACATCCTGTGTGGACCACTGTCTACAATCCCGGAAGGCTCCTCTTATCTGGTGCCACTGCTCAGTCTCCCAAGCGCTTCACATAACCTCAAAGGCAAGAAGGGCTTTTTACCTGGGCGGGAGGCGATCTCAAACAGTCTAACCATTGACTTGCCTACCCTAGACCTAGTACCCCTAGACATATCCCCGGAATTTCTCATTGAGAACTTCACCAAGGAGACGTCGGTCCACGGAAGGCTGGGCGTCATTCACTATTTCATGTGCCATCGACACGACTTTGAGGCTGTATCGAATCTGGTTTCCATAATTTCGGATAAGCCCAAGTCTCTGAATGTCGTTCAGTTCATGCAGGAGATCCTCATTGGAGGATCTTACTCAATAGTTCAGAGGAATCTTCTGGCGGACGCGGTTCCTCTTCTCTCCCTGCTCCCGGTGACAACGGTCAAGGATTACTCCTCCTACGAAGTGAAGATCAACAGTCTCGGGATCACCCTGAGCCACGAGAAGCTGTGGAACACTTCTGTCATGCTGTTGTCACCCCAGCAGAGATTGGTTCCATACAGGAGTGATCTCTGGACAAGACTCTGGGACAATCTGGGAAAGAGGAGCGAGAGTAAACCTCGATTCAATCCCAGCCAAATTACGGATAAGCTTTTGGTGTCTCTGGCTTGTTATCAGCCTGAGGCCCTCTCCAGATGCAGCACTCCAATGTCACCCAGCGGAGGCCTGGTGCTCGCTACATCCTCCGGGTCTGCTCTGGCCTCGACTCTGGCGACAGCTTCTGCCGCTTTTGGGGAGCACCTCATGTCGAACAGAGCGAACAAAATGTTGGACGCTGCCCTTCCATTTGTGGAGATGGAGAACTGCACGGCTTCCCGACAGGAGCACGTGGTAGCCGTCAACCTGAGGGAGTTGTCGATGTATCTGTTGAAGCATGCGACCAACACTCCTGCCACTTCCTACGTTTCTTGTACTAGTCTTCAGGTGCACGCCATGGCAACGAGATATGTTGCTGCGCAGTTGGAGAGCTCGAGGATGCTGTGCCAGATGCTGTCGAGGGCGGCCAGTGTCGATCCCAGACTCGAGCAGGAACGGGGTTTCATGCTGATCGATCAACTGGACGAGAGTAGGCGGGCCCTGCTCTTCAGCTTGATGGAGAGATATCGGTATTCCATTGAGATCATGGCTTTCCCAATGCCCCAAGGATTCTCCTCGTTCTTCACGTATTTGGGGTACAGAAGTCTCAGGTACTCAATGTTCTTGCAGTATGTGGAGAGATCCGTCTTCGAGCTGCAGGTCGATGTGACGAAAATCATTATTGCAGGTAAGGGAAGAAGTAGAATACATTTATAATGTAGAGATCCTTTTGAGAGAATTCAGATTTTGTGGAAGACCCATTTAAGACCCTTTAGAATTTTTTGATGCCCTTGAGAGCTCTTCAGGCCTTTCAGCCTTTCCTGAGACCTTTAAAACCTTAAAATCCTTGACGGCTTCCTGTAACCTGGGATAGTTTCCTCAGAGCTTTTTAGTAATCTTAAAAACTTCCTGAGGTTTTTGAGCATTTCCTGAGATTTTTACGACTTTTTTAAGATCCGTGAGACCTTCCTGGGCTTCTTCAAATGTTCTTGGACTCCTTAAGACCTTCCTAAAACTCTCGCCCCCTTCTGGAATTCCGAACAGTCAAAATAAGAGTTTCATCCGTTTTCAGATATCGGAGACACAAAAGAAACTGTCATAAAGAAACTCCATCTTCTCTCACTCCTTCCAAGATCTCGTGCTAAACGGCTGCTCAACCAGTGGCTCCATCCTGTTAGCTTTATGCTGAGGGCCCGTGAGCACGCCACCAACATCCTCTCCGGGGAAATTTGCCAGAATCGAGGGAGAACATCCCAGCATTGTCATCGACACAATGGTCTCGCTGCCTTTCCCTCCGCCGATCGTCTCTCACCTCTCGACACTTTTTTGGATCTCCTCACAGCCAAAGCTAGTCTCACCGAACTTGACTTTGGCCTTCTCATTGAAGCCACTGTCACCTCCACCGAAGACTTCCTGTAATCGTAGAAAAAACAATATCATCCATTTTGTCATTCCATATCTCGTCTTTCGTTGGATCATCTGCGACCCTCGATGCTCAATTGTGTGACGCCATGGATGCCTGGGTTTCTACAGCTGTACGAATGGTTATCTCTTAAGGCAGTGCCATCTATGTACAAATTATGTTATGCACTCGATATTTTGTTTTTTTCACTTGGTGCTTAATACACAGGAATTGGTAATGTCTTAAATTGAATGACTTTGTTCGTGACGTTTGTCCTAAAATGTCTCGAAAAAGGGGATCGAAGTACCCCAGTCGAGATTTTTGGAACTCAATTCAAGACATTCCTTTGTGTGCAGTGGGTGACTATTTTTTGTTTTTAGTTGATAAGAGCACCTTTCAGTATTGTTTTTAATTTTAAACATATATTTAAGTAGTCAATTCATGCCCTCCACATTTGTTTTTCCATTGTTCAAATCCGTTTTTATATTGGGATTTATGCATATAGATGTTTCCACTTGTTATCAGGAATGTTTTTTTTTCTGTTGTAAAGATTGTGTGAAACTATTAGTTGAATAAAATTATAAAATTGATGTTTTATTTGTGAGAAAAAACATTGTTTTTTGATAGAAATATCGGAGAATTGAGGGCCATGCCCCCAATTAATACAACAGAAGGTGTCGATGGCAGCTTCTTCAAATTTCTTTTTACCCATATTTTGATTCTCTTGACGTCTGTCACCCTGTCTGCCTGTCACCTGCTGGGGCTGATTGAAGCCCTTCTCAACGGTTGTTACCCTCATTTTTACTATCGCGACGCGGCTCCATTGCGAAATTTCTTGCGCTACTTTTAATTCACGATATTGATAACAGTCGAAACTTGTCAGAGTTTCTTTAATAATTTTTTGGATCCTCTTGATCCTTATTGTAAACCTCATGGAATTAATTTAAACCCTCTTGACCCTTTTTATGTCTGCTCTACCCTCATTTTAATCCTCACGTCTTTCACAAATTAAGAAAATTTTCTGCCTACATGGACCGAAAGTGAGCATTCAGACGCTCACTTTCGCCCATTTCGGCTGAACAATCGTACTCACCCCTTGGGAGGAGAATCAGACAAGCACGTCACGTGTTGACAACCCTCGCCTCCGGCTCGATCTAAAAAAAACGGTTGAAATCACTGCATTCTGAATATTGAGCGAGAAAAACGCGAAAAACTGAGGGAGCTCCTTCTTGGCTCTTCCGAAGGTTGTTCCTATGTACTTTCGGCTCAAGAATCCAATGCCGTTGACCGCGAGTCGATAGGACAATTCGGTTTCGAGTTATTCTCCAAAGAACGAATGATCCCCAAAAAACGCTTAAAATCGCTGTACCCCCTATATTCACCGAGAAAAACGTGAAAAACTCAGGGAGCGCCGTCTTGGCTCTTCCAAAGGTCTCTTCCTATGATGCCAAAAAAACGCTTAAAATCGCTCTAACGAAATTCGAAATATTAAGAGAGAAAAACGCGGAAAACATAGCGAGCCCCGCTTTTGCTCTTCGTAAGGTCTATTCCTATGTATTTTGAGCTCAGGAATCCAATGCCGTTGACCCTGAATCGATAGGACGATGAGTTTTCAAGTTATCCTGAAAAAATGAAATGATCCCAAAAAACGCTTAAAATCGCTGTAACTCTAATATTAACGGAGAAAAACGCGAAAAACGTAGCGAGCCCCGTTTTTACTCTCCCGTATGTTTATTCCCATGTATTTTCGGCTCAGGAATTCAATGCCGTTGACCCTGAGTCGATCGGACGATTAGTTTTCGAGTTATCCTCAAAAAACCAAATGATCCCGAAAAACGGCTAGAATCGCTAAATTCCCAATATTAACCGAGAAAAACGCAAAAAACGTAGAGAGCCCCGTTTTTCTTCTGCCTATTTCTCTTCCTATGTATTTTGCGCTCAGGAATTCAATGCCGTTAACTCCGAGTCGATCGGACGCTTAGTTTTCGAGTTATCCTCAAAAAACCAAATGATCCCAAATAACGCTTAAGATCGCTGTACCTTCAATATTGGGCGGGAAAAACGCGAAAAGCGTAGCGTGCTTCTATTTGGCTCTTCTTAAGGTCTATTCCTATGTATTTTCGGCTCAGAAATCCAATGCCGTTGACTACGAGCGAAGTTACGAACAAAAAACCAATCCCTTTATTAAAAGAAAGTAGGTAACGTTTTTGTTACTGATCTATTCTTGCTATATTTTTCGCAATCCATTCACTGAACGTGATCTCTTGAAGCTTATGGAAAACTTACACAAAACTGGTAGAAATTACTTGCTGTTATTACATTCTAAATTGTCCTCTTTTCGTTTTTTTTTCTACCAATTTCATTGGTAATCATCTTCCCAGTGGGCCCGACAAAATCGCCATTGCTAAATTTTAATAATGTTGAATTTTTCTTCAGTGTTACATCTCGTGTTTGTCGTATGAAACTTGTAAAAAACGACGAAAAAATTGACTTTTGTGTTTTCTTTCGATGATATTAACTTCATGGTTGAAACGGAATTCAAAGTGAGTAAACTTTAAATTTGGAGCATTTTGAAGTGTATTTCACCTCGAGTGAAACAATGAAAATGATATAATCCATTTTTTTTTTTACATTTCCCATATCCATTCTCTATGAATCGCCCATCCAATTGTATAATTATTCTCAATCGAAATTAACAAACATTTCCCAATTTCTCTTGTCTTCTCTGCTCAAATACACGGTGCATGCACGGTTAATGCAGTACCGACAGTGCAGTGACCTTCTTAGTTTACGAAAGAGCACCTCTTCAAACGACATAAAAAAACACTCTCACCGCATTCAACCTCAAACTATCAAGTGAAACCTTTTACGTTTTCAGAATGAGGGGTAAGTTTAAAATAATAATAATTTAATTTAGAATAATCTCTGAAATAACGAACAAATAAATTTTACTTCTTTCATGTCTGACCTTTCCGAAAGCATAACGTAAACTATACTACATGCTCAAAAACTGTGACCCTTGAGAGACAACAAACATTCAAATTCAACTATTGACTGCCAGCTTGGAGAGACCCTGAACGCTCAGAATACAAAAAAATCACACTTTCAATTGACTGTCGAAAAGGGTGACCCTTGGACTTCATGAATTATGGAAAGCCCTGCACCTTAAACCAAAAAGGTTTGGAAAATTAACAATGTCTAATCGGTTTTCAATTAATTCTTCGACAGGCTTGCCTAATACCCAATATGACAATTTGGAATTCGGAGTGACATCTGACTTGACAATGTTCAACACCAAGAAAATTTAAGCCAAGGAAGGTATGAAATACAATGCATCCTGATATGATATAGCCAAACATGAAGTTACCATCATAATATATTTTTCAACAGACTTCTCTACTACTGTATATTAACATTTTCCTTGTTTGATAGGTCAGGAGGAAGATGGAATTTTTAAGGAAAGAATTGTATGTCATTGAGAACTGTCTTCAGATGACTGGGGACATTGCATCCATGAGCCTGACTCCACCAAATATTGTGAGAAGCAACCATCGAATGAAAGAAGAAGGATTTTATCTTTGAGTAACAATTTCCATCCCAGGGACAAACGTGATTTTTCTTAACAATGTTCGGGCAACAGTGTACAAGTTTTACCGGGATTTGACGAAATTCGCTATTATGTAACGCAGTGAGACGGAAATGGTCGATAAATTTAGGAAATTGAAATTTGCGGAGTTTTTCATTTTCCCTCAATCACCATATCTCAGAGTGTATTGACCCAATTAAGATGAAATTTTATACATAAGTATAGAATAATGATGCGCATAAGTAACCAAAATTTTAGATTTCTGGCACAAGTCCTATTCATATTACAGGGTCAAATTCTGAAAAACACGAAAATTGCAAATATCGCAAAAACTTTGTACGGGCGGGTATTCATATTTTTAATGATTTAGATAGGGGGTATCGAAATGAGTATTTTCAGCCCTGACTTCAGGAGATCGGACAATTAGTTTAGGAGATATTACACACAACAGATTTTCAGAAAAAAATGGATTATCTCCAAAACTACTCATTCAATTCTGCCTGCCAACAATACAGATCTGTAGTACCATGGTGGCAACAATCGTACAAAATTTCAGCTCACTATCTCGATTCCCCAGGGAGTTTTCGTAGACACAAACTTTTTTTTCATTTCGAAAAAATGGACGATCACAAAGCTTCCCATTGGGAAGCAAAAAGGAAAATTTGCCAAAAAAACAGTTCTCCAAGACGACTCTGACACAGAATCCGAATCTGATTGAAAAAAAACTGTAAAAAAGCCCGATAAAGTATAAAATAAAGAAATAAATCCGAATGGTCACCTGGGAACTGTACACAGCGTGCGAAGAGCGCGTCCAATTCCAGCTTAATAAAAATACGAAGCACTGGAGAAACGAGGCACTGTAAATTAAACTGAGGAAGAATTGCTTTATACGATATCATTTTCGGCAAAATGGGGGATTTGAGAAAAATTGAGGAGTGAAGTGTTCTGGAGACGCCAAATAGCTGGGCCAAATATTAGGGCCCGGTTGGGGCATTAGTATCAATCGGCGCCGAATTGCTTTATTATCTTCATGGGGAAAATGCGGACTTATTTGGTTAGGATGAGAGCTGTAGAGGATTTTCAGGTAATTGTCTAGTATAGGTCCGCCTGACTAAATTTACTGAAACTTGGTGAAAACGTAGGTTTCTGTGCCCCAAGGTTGAATCTGAAAACTGCTTTTGGGGGAAATGATTTGTGTACGTTCACAGCGATCCCGAATAATGAAAAATCATCAAAACAAAAGGTTTCTAAGGTATTACATTAACCTTGATAAACATGGGCACGGTCATGGCTATTTCGTCGGTTTGTGATCCAGTGCTTTTATAAAGCGCTATTAAGTGTCCATGATGAGAATCTTTTGTCACCTTCTCACTAAATTGATTCAGTGATACTTCGGACAATTTGACTTATTCGTAAACATTTTTAATCCTCAAGTCGAAGAATTATTTTTTTCAAAATTTATTATCCACAGAAGGGACAGAGGTGTTGGATGAGTGATTGTGTAGCAGATCGCTGTGGATCAATTTCGTTATCATCTTTGTTTATCCCTTGCCTGTGTCCTTGTCAACATGTGTTGTCTCTGGGACTACACACCACCACGTTCAGGCTATTCTCCCAGGTCACGCAAAAAGTGATGAGGTATGTATTTTTTTAATTCGCGACGCCCAACATGGTTATTTCCGACAAATTGAGGTTCAGAATGGTCATTGGAGCCGCGAGGACATGACATCTAGCCAAGGTTTAATTTCAAGGTCTAGGCAGACTCATACTTGACAATTATCGATTTACAGGCATTTGCCCATATGACTTAGCATCTGAGTAAAAATTCCAATCCAATTATTTTGTGAGGTGACATAATTGTTTCCAAAACCGAATTATTATGCTCTCAATAATTAACTTACACAGAGCCTAACAATTGGTTTTCCGAAATAATCGCCCTACAAAATAATTGGATTGAAAGTTTTACTCTGATGGTAAGTTGCATGGCTACTTAATGAAATGAAAAAAAAATAACGCTTAGTTTGGAACTTCTGGGCCTAGTTTTAATCCTGCTGACCCTTGCTACCCTCCTTTTAACCCTCGTGACCTTCATGAATTCCGCAAATCTCAGTCCAGTCTTAATTTATGATTTTAGTATATAGCGAGATTAATCTGATATCCACGACAAAACGAGAATAACAAATATGGCGGTTATAGCGGCTATTGCCTTCTGCAAAATCACGTGATATATGATCACTTCAGCGTCGTCAATCTTGGGAAATTCTCGGTATTCGATTTATTCTCTTCCCCTTTTCTCTTTTGCACGTGTGTGCGTATGCCGGCGATCTCCAGAGATAAAACTTGAAGCACGAGCTAGCGCGTTAGAGGGTGAATGCAATAATGGAACGAGGAAGTCATGCCACTGGTATTGGGCCTTCTCTTTTCTACACATCTTTTTTTGTTACCCATTGCTGGGGTATTATAAGCGTTGGCGCATTAAACTCGTCGATAGGGAAGGGAGCGGGAGAGGGAGAGGGAGAGAGAGAGATGTCGCCATCCACTGAGAAATCGGTTTGACTTATCAATTCATTCCATGGGGGGATTCCATCACGTGCCTATTGTGTGCCTATTTCTTCGCGGGCCTGATAATTATTGGAATGTTAACGATTTCAGGATTTTATTTGCAAGGAAAATATATTTATCGGGATTGAAAAATCAAATTGGGGATATAGGGAGGGCGCCACCACTCTTGAAGCCTTTTGAAGGAAATGGAGGGTATGTAAAATGGCGGCACACCCACCTCCGATTTTTGAAGTTAAAAAAAAATTAATTATGATTTTTAGGTCATTTTCTTCTTAGACGATTCGGTTTTCACAGAAGGAACAATTTTTGAGGATATTTTTATTTTATTTTCTATTTTTTTTTGGTGAAGAATTCAGGGCCCAAATTTTTAAGTGAATTTCATAATTTTTTTATGAATTATAAATGAATTAATCTAGCAGACCAACACTATTCGCTTAAAATGCATAAATCAACAAATTAAGAAAAAAAGAAAATAAATTACATAGATTTCAATTGAGATATAGATACCTTACAGAAATATTCAAAGTTATGGTTCAGTCAGCATAACTTTTAACATCAAATGAAGTAGTGGGGCTATCGCGATCATACGCAAAATTACGGTGGTGGGGGTAGCATTTCATGTTAAAAGTTATGCTGACTTCAGTATATGAGTCGAAAGAGCCGCCATTTTCAAAATCCCTCGTTGCACGTAGAGGGGATATCCAATTAAGATGGTGGGGCTTCCACTTGGTGTTTTCAAATGTTAGAAAAAATTATTTAACCTCTCCAAATTATCATCAAGTTGTTCCATTCAGTTTATGGGAGAGGAACAATTTTCTCAGGTTTTGATTTACATTTTTCCATCCCCTATCGGCCAGGAACTGACGGTCTAAAATTTTTCCCGCGAAGCCTTTAATCGTAAGAGAGTATTTTACCCCTCTAAATGCGCCTTTTTCGTGGTAATAAATCTTCTCTCTTCTTACATAGGCTTTTTTTCTTCAAAATATGCATATACGGGGCGAGGCCGGACGTCACGTAGGCGTTGCGTGCAAGCGCTTCCAGCACTTTACAATGTTGTGGGAACACATCCAGAATAGCGATTAATATGTGTTGACCACACTCCACGATAGTTGCTCCGATTTCTTGTCTGTTCGTATTTTGAAATTTTTTTTTTAATTGGCGTCCATAACAGGTTCATAAAATTGTTCGGCTAAACTGAAATATTTTGTTATTTACGACAAAAAGAAATTATAATCAGCAAGAGGATTCATTAATACATACATTACTATCAAAATCCTCCTATTACGTATTCTATTGGATAGAATTATTAATTACTAATTAAGAATGATTAATAATTAATTATGCTTTTGAATAATAATTTTTTTTTTGGTTTTACATTTCTTACTATATAATAATAATTCGAATTAACTTGTGGTCATAAAATTAAGACGATTGAACCAGCGTCGGATTAATGTCGGCCAAGGTTGGGCCAATATAGGATCAGAGCCAGGGTCCCGTTATCTTTTCCTTCTATTCGTGATTATCGTTTACAATAGGGCCCACATATATGAGGGCGTGCCTATTTATACCTCATCAATATTAAATAATAAGATCGGCGCTAAATAATGGGAGTTTTAAAAGACCTAGAAAATAGATATTTACTAAATGGCTTCTATGCCATAGGTGCCCGTAATCACGCGATTCTAACCTCGCTTCGCTCGGTTAAATCGCGGATTACGGGCACAATGACATAAAATATTGTATGGAATGGGATTATAACACTCGCCTTCGGCTCGTGTTACAACCTCCCACGAGCCAAAAACACCATTACGCACATGTTGCATAATATACTATTAGAAGGACAAGCGTAGGACCTCCAAAAGATGTAATAATATCTAGTAAAAAATGGAGTAAGAGATATAATTCCATAAGCCAAAATAGTATACCTCATCTAGGGAAGGGAATTAGACAAGTCGCCCTCACGCGCAAAATTACGACCCGAGCCGCAGGTGAGGGTTGTAGGCACGTGGGGAATGCTTGTCTGAGCCCTCTCCCGAGGGTGGAATACGATTTTTCTGCCAAAATGAAGGAAAGTGAGCGCTTCTACTCGAGCGAAACGAAGTTAGAATGCTCACTTTCGGCCCATGCAAGCAGAAAAAGTATGTTTATTCCACGAGGGAGTGAAAAGTGCGATTCTAACCTCGCTTCCTCGGTTAGATTGCACTTTTCAATCCCCCCGGATCGCGAGGGGGCGAGCCAAAAAACCCCATAAGCCTTCGGCTCGAGCCTTCGACTCGTGTTACAAACTCCCACGAGCCAAAAAAACACTATACCGCACATGTTGTATACTATACTATTACTCCTTAGAGGCACAATATACTATTTTATCACGCTGTGTTGGAAAAGAAACTTTTCAGTCACTGTCTGCTTCACGTTGAATGACTGAACAGTGCTATTCCGACACATTGAGATGAAAAATATTGTTCGTAACACGTGAAAAAAGTGGTTTTTGACTCGTGGGATTATATCACTCGCCTTCGGCTCGTGAGATGAAATGGTATATTTCGTAACAAGTGAAAAAAAATGGTTTTTGGCGAGTGAGAGGTTTATATGACAAGCCGAAGGCGAGTGATATAATCCCACAAGTCAAAAACCACTTTTTTCACGAGTTACGAACATAATTTTTCGTCTCAATGTGTCGAAAAACTACTTGTCAGTCACTCTCCGCTTCGCGTCGAGTGACTGAAAAGTTACTTTTTGTCACTCAGTCCGTAAAGCAGTACTTCACGGCCGCTTCGCGGCCGTGAAACACTGCCCACAGACGTCGTGACAAAA
>JAPYZM010000867.1:6697-30460 GCA_030522845.1 Psyttalia concolor
TAGCTATAAATTACCAAAACTATCTCCCAATTAACAAAACACTTGATGTTGAGAAATTTGTCCGATAGTAGCCTATCAATTGTATTAATCCTTTTTTTCTTAATTGAGTTGATATTCTAATCCACGATATTCGAATAGATTAAAATATTTATTTCACTCGTTATGGCGAAACGTTCATACCAATCCAATGAAATTAGGTAAATTTTTGCACGTTAAGCAATAAAATAAATCTAACAGAATTGCTATCATAAAATCATTATTACTCTAGCGATGAATTCATTTCTTGCCCTTGAATATTAGAGTTCTTGTCACGTTTAACGGTATTACGTAACCAATAAATAATACTAGAAACGGAATTTCTGTTATGCACAGAATGCAAAAACTTTCTTCTCAATTCAATATAATTTTATAAGAAAAAGGGGTCGTCTCCAGGTAGGATTTACATGCTGAGAGTGGAATTTTTATCTTCTTACTAATTTCGAACTTACGATTTTTTACATTTAAACAAGACTTATCTAAAAAATAAATTTTCGTCTCTCAGTGCAGCGCGCAATAAATCTCTGATATGTCTAACTTGGGAAGGACTTCAAATTTTTCATCAAGTCATTGGATTAAAATTTCCACTTGGATCTCTTATGATTAGTTCAAAAAGCACACAAATACATCTACATCGTACATGTAGAATATTTATCGTTTGAAATGATTCAGTCATCAACGATGAGTGACAGTGTGCACAACTGTGTTAGATACTAATGATAAGCAACAAAAAAACATAATTGTCCTCCGTAATGTGAAGATTGACAAAGTTTTTAGTTATTCTGGATTCTAGGATTTACAGTGGAGTCATTAAGGGTGCAACTCTCGTGGCAATACGTCTATATTAAAGCACTCTCTTAAATGTTTCAACTTAGCATTAATTAATTTTAGTGTAATGAGATACCAGCAATTGCACTTAATTCTTTCCACAGTGATATTTACCCGTTTCCTAGCACGGGCTAGCTGTAACTGTAATTCCCCATAGAAACAAAAGAATAAAACAGTGAAAGAGTAAATCAAAGTCCTTGAGAAATTGATTAAATAAAATTAATGTTAAAATCAATAGTTCATGTAAAGATTAGAATTTAGAACAAGTCTTTCTGGATTCTTGGGTAAATATCTTCAGAAACTAGAGCTTACATGAAATTCCCGAGAAACTTTCCCTGTACAAAACTTCAAGTAAACTAACTAGTTCCAGAGATCTTTACAACGAGAATCCTACTTTTTCAAAATCATCTACATCCAGAGAAATAACTCATTGTAACCGCATTAGTATTGATGTACATTTATTTTCAGATCCAATAAAAGAAGACTCTATGAATGAAGAAAAAAAAAATTGTCCAGACCAAACAGAGAACAATTTTATTAATTTGTAATAATGGTTCATTTCAAAAGAATTAATTATTATTTCGGATAATCTACTTCCCATTAAAACAGAAACTGCTGAAACGAACAGAAAAATGTCAGTGAGGACTTCCCTTGAATACGTTATTTCTCTGAATGGGCAAACGAAAGATGGCCTTAAATAAACAGAACTCACGTTATTCATGTATTCGCTGAGTAGATCCTGAAGGGCCTGTCTGACGGCATTGCACTCAGCAACGATACGTTCACGTCGTTCATCACGTGTGCAGGAAGAGTCAGCCATGAGTGCAGCACCACTGATGATGCTCTCAAGACGTTCCTCAAGGCTGGGCCGAGTGCGAACTTCGTTGTACGCCAATGGTGACATGACCATGCGCTCATCAAAGTCATCGAGAGCAGCGGCAAGTTCGCCAGGTCCATCGTAGGGATGTTGTCCATCAGTTGGAACTTTACCCTGGGCAACATCGTTAATCGTATTGACGGCCTCGCAGACCTGCTTGAGCACATAATCACGATTGGCCTTGGCAGCTGCCAACTCGGGATGACGAACATAGACTTTAGAAGCTGTAAGAAGCATTGTCGAGTGTTTCTTGAGAACAGCACGAGCAGCTGCTAGATCATCCCGAAGCTGGGGATCCTTCAGTTCCTGCTGACGTTTTGCTGCCTGATTCATTAGCTCTGAAGCATTCCTTCCGAATTGTTTGATGTTCTCCAGGAGTTCTCCCTGAGAAGATGCATTCTTCAGCTTCTTCAAGTCGTCCTCGACGATGTGAAGGGACTTCAGGAGTAGATGAACATCCACCATGTCAGCTAGGATGAGCAGACGAGTGACAGCTGACAAGAGATTCCTCGCTGCTCTCACCATGTTCCCACGTTTTAGGGAGGAGCAGGGATCCTCGGAGAATTCTCTTGCTGCAATACTCATCGCTGCTCCCGTCTTCTTAACTTCCTCCACGGCGCAAAGCATCTCAGCTGTTATGTCTGGGTTTTCATACGCTATTTGTTCACCCTTCTCGATGAAGTTCGCTGTGGCTTTCTCGACGGTGCCTACGAGGGCACTTGCTCGTTTGGATTTTCCTTTCTTCTTCTTGCTTGGGCCTTTAGTGTTGACGAGGGTCGTTACTTGGAGGACTAGGGGCTCTAGGGTCTTCTCTACTGACATCGTACGGATCTCCAGATTCTTTGGATCCCATTTCAGGGTTATTGGTCCGAAGTCTGACATTTTTTATGGAATGAATTACCTGGGGAGAAATTAATTGTTTAGTTTGCGTTGCAGAGAATAAATTGGAAAATTGTTAATGAAATACTGCCTTTTAAATTCATGTTAAATAAAGATATTTAGGATTTGTCAATGTATTCAAAAATAACGTGAGAATCATTTTTGTAGATTTCTACAGTCGATAAAAACTATTTAATAACGAAATAATTTGTAAGCGTTTATTTGAAGTGAATATTCCACACTAAAGTTGCGAGGGAACATCAGAAATGAAAAACCATCAGGTCACAAAGGTATGACCGTCACTGACGGTCATCCTATCTCTTGTCAATAAATCGGTCACATAATACTTGGTGCCTAGCAAAATTGTCATATTTTGTCCTTCAGTTCATTTTGTCAGTATGAAGTTGATTCGATAAAACTAATGATTTTTTCATAATATTTTATTATGAATATGTAACTATTTTTATCTTTTTTTTCAACTTCGAAATTGTTAGTGGCGCTATATACGTAGATGCGATGTGTCATAAAATAAATCGTTGACATTTTTGTCCTGTGACAATAAATGGTCAAGGGTAAGTAGGTAATTATTTCTAAAATGTCACAAATTCTGATCGCATCACAAATTCAATTCATTGACAATATCGCACATTTTTGCGGCGAATTGCAGGGCCTGCGGAGTAGAATGGCACAGCTACTAATATTTTGCAATGACAAAAAAATACTTCAACAATGGAAAAAAAAACAATAAAAGAATGTGAAAAATCATATGTGCAGTGTCAAAAATTTGATAAAAATCTCGTAATCAAGCGATTTTGATGGAGAATTCCGTAAATAATCATATTCCACGTTCCAACTCCCCAGAATATTAACAGTGAATTATAATTCAAAATAATTTGCAAAAATAATCGCAAATGAGTAATGAGTAATTCCCATAGGAAAACCTCGTGAACAACTTTTGACACTTCCGTCACCCCCCGCCTTCCCTCTCTACCTGAATACGAAATACATCTTTCAGGTTAAGGTGACTCATAGGGTAGTGACGCGATGAGTGTTCTCCATATCATACTGCTGGAATTCCTGGACTCAGAATCCCTTATCAAGAAAGTAAATTCGCCCAGGGACTCGTCAAAAGCCAAATGAAAAAAAACATCGAAAATTGAGATTCGATGTCAAATTCCTTGGACTCAGCCAGGCAAAAAGCCTGGGAAATTCTCCAACGGTAGACACAATGGCTCAATGAGTTTATATTTAAAAAAATATAAATAAACCTTTACCTGATCATAAAACAATCACCGAATATATCTCCTGAGGTCCAGTGGCTTGAAATCCCCAAAAAACTCAATCACCTTGCGCACTCACAGATCAATTAAACTCCCATTTGTGGGTGATTTTACTATAAATATCTTCTAGTGTTCAACTTCACTCAAAACCCTGAGTTTTACTCTGCCTTTCCATTCGCTACGTCATTATTTCCGTTTGCCAGCGGCAGCGACGGGAGAGGGGAATTATTCCAGTGGGGAAAATGGGGCGTCTACGCCCGAAATTACCGATAAGTCAGAAAATCGTTCCACACTTGTGATAATTTTACCACCAGACGGTCCAAACTCTGTTTTACACGTCGATATTATCTCCAATTTTGTCTCAATTCTTTATTTTATTTTTTATTAACGACATAACCTTGTGGATGTTGATAGACATCACAACAATAAGGGCATTAAAACAAGGATTCTGGCTCAGTTTTTATCACTTGGGACAATTAATTATTACAGTGACAGAATTGTCGTTCTAGAAGTAAAAAAATGTTTGGGATTTTTGAGTAGAGCCACTAGTGGGCCAGTTGTGAAGGGATTCATTGCTTATTGAGAATGTTACTTCACCAACAAGTGAGTAAAAACAATTGCCCATAACAATTGACCAACTTGTTTTGATTATTGAGTAATGGATTAAAATAAATTTTGTTATTTCTTTTTAGTTTTTGAGAAATATCGAAGGATCAGCCGGAGGTAATTAATTTTTGGGAAGAATTTAATTTGGTTCTATAAAAATGATTCTTATAGAATTTGTCAAAATCTTGACATTTTGTAATTACATCGAATATATAGAAGCTATGAAAAATTCATTTTTTATTCTGGTGTTTCGGAGATATCTGGCGATCCACAGAAAAGTAAACACTTGAGAATTCTTGGAAATATATTCTTTGGAGAGAGCTTTAATAAGAAAAATATTGCTTTTCGAGTATGAAAATATAATTATTTATCTTTTTACTGGTTCATCTGTGCAAAATATTAAATTTAGCTCGGATCCCTCATTTAGAATATTCAACAAAGATAAGACCAAATCAGTTGATAAAAATCTAAAAATTTTCCTCACAGTAGCAATGATAATTTGATATATCTCAGGAATTATCGGTGGCTCAATAATTGCTGAGATCGACCACTTAATTTACATTTCATTGTAGCTCGATATGTCAAGAGCTACTGCACTAATTTCCATTTTTCTCTCAAAAATAATTCAGTGTAATTGGATTTTCACCGAGAAGTTCCCAGAACTTTCCAAAAGAATGACCCGAATAACTAATATAATTTTCTAATGAGTTCGCTACGTTTCCCTACCATTTCCTCTCCCCCCTCTGATTCTCGATAGAACCCTCACAAAACTTGTGAGTTTTTTCATTACAATCTTTTAACTTAAGCCACAATTTCTTTTCCAGAACCGATGAAGGCTTCTGCCCGCTTATTATGATAAATCGTCAGCACAATGCCGCATCCCTGCGTAGTATGTGGTCGCTCCCGTATGAACCCCAACAACCGCGAAGAGGAATACATGTTCTTCGGTTTCCCAGTGAATTACGACACCCGTTGCCGAGAGTGGCTAGAGTTCTGCTGCCGTGAGGATCTCTACAAACTCACGAAGAAGCAACTCCTCCAACGAATGGTGTGCTCCAAGCACTTCGAGAGAAAAGACTTCCTAAACGACTACTTTGACCGATTAAATTGCCGAGCAGTGCCGACTATCTACGACCCCAAACAGAGCCTCTACAACATCACTTGCGTCCTCTGCGGCAGATACCGCAAAGATCCCCCAAATCCCGACTACGACGGAACGACATTCCACCACTTTCCAGGCGAGGAATTCAGATGTCTCAAGTGGTTGGACTTTGTCGGTGTAGATTCCTACTATCGTCTCACTAGAAAAGAAATCCTCTACTGCTACATCTGCTCCCATCACTTTGACAGATCTCAGTTTATGCCTGGCTACCGGAATCGACTCGTAGACTACGCCATACCAAACATCAAAAATCCAGACGAACTAACTGAGGAAGAGAAGTACTCACTGGAAATCGAGTTGGATCGTAAATACTACCATCAGCCTGATAAAACCAAGAAACTGGAGCCTCTCCCTCCGGCGGTCCTCGAGAGCCAGGCGTGCGCGGCCTGCGGTCGCTCCAGGGCTGATCCCCGAAACAAAGTAGAAAAATACAAGTTCCATCCGTTTCCTGCTTACGAAATCGGCAGGTGTTTAAGATGGTGTCAATTTCTAGGGAGAGAAGATCTCCTCAAAATGTCACCCAATCAGATCCGAAAGCTCGTTTTGTGCTCCAAACATTTTCTCGTTGGTCAATCCTTCCAGAAAGTCGGTCCCTGCGATGCTGTTCCCACTATAAAAGAGGTGGATCCAGCCAAGAATCTTCCACCAGCAATCATCACAGAACCACTCCCGCCAGTTTTCGATGATGTTGAATTATGTCCGACGAGTGTACCTGAGAGACACTCAACAAATAAAGATGGGCGTGCTTTAGTTTCAAGCAAGAAACCCTTTGTCGTTAACAAGCCTGCCCCTCTGGCGAAGAAGCGGGGAAAACAAAAGCGTCCGACATCCATCAACATCCCCAAACCCTCGCAGTTGAATGATACCAGAATTCTCAGGAAACTTCCACTACCTCCAGCCTCCAACAACTGGAAGCTCCAGTTTCCCAATCAATTTCAACCGATTGCAATAGCCAACAATATCACACCAATAACAAACATTTCAACTGATGGAAAGAAGGTTATTCTGCCATTTCCTGGGAATATCTCGAGCCTGGGTCAACCGATTCCTGTGTCCAGCCTGTCGAGTATTCCACCGGGTCTTCTCATCAAGATCAATCTGCCTCAGCAGGAGAAGAAGGTGACGAGAAGGGGCAGACCGTCGAGGAAGAAAGAGGGAGGATTTGAGCAACAGGGTAAAGAGGAGAGGAAGCCCAGGGTACGAGCCAGGGTCAATCGAGTGTCTGAGAATGTCCAGGAGTTTCAGAAATCCAGTGCTAATGAGGAGCTTCAGGACTTTGTGGGGGATCAGGAGGATCATGAGGACTTTGCGGAGCTACTCAAGTTCTCGGAGAAGATCAATGTTCAGAAGCACGAGATACTGAATGATGAGTGTGTCATTGAGAGCATTCGGGAGGAGCACGAAGATATTGAGGCTCTTGATGAGGAGATCGAGGAGATTGACGACGAGATAGGGGAGTATATTGAGGGGATGGAGTTTGAGGAGGGGAAGCAGTGTATAGAGATGATTAGTGAAGAAGTGGAGGCCACGTTGATGGACGAAGAAACTCATGATGATCACGTTGATGTTGATGAGAGTGTGGATGATAGTTTTAGGGATAATTTTATTGGTAATTTTGACGGGAATTCGGGGATGACTACTGACAATGTCAGGAGGAGAAAGAGGAGGGGCAAGAGGATGAGTGCCAGGAGTAGGAGGACTTTGATACCTATCAATCGGGAAGTGGGGGCGTTTATTAAGAAACTTAAACCATTCATGCATAGATTACCGAAAAAAGCGAGGGCCAAGGTCAAACTGTCAATTGTTACGATGGTGATTGATCATCTGTGAGAAATGGACTTTGCATGGGTCAAGTGCACATAAGAGTGGGGAATGATGGGAGAGGGAATTCAGATAATTATTTTTAATACTGTGGAGGAACTCATTTTGTGATTGAGATTTTTTTCACGGTTTTCAATATTTTCAGTGTTTCTGTACCATTTCCATGTTTTTGCGTAGTTTTAAGATTTTTTTTTAGATTTTTTAGGGGAAGGGGTTCGGAGGAGAAGGAGAACTGGAGATAATGTTTCGGAGATGAATGGGTTCAGAGAGAAGTTGTAAATTGTGATTGTGAATTGGAAAGGAAATTTTAGATACTCATTTGTTTTAGAGAGATCTGACAAAGAGAAATTAGACATTAATTTCGAGACAAACGTTTTGTAACAATATTTATTGTTAAGATGACGAATTAAAAGACAAGAAACACTTTTTGGTAATGGAGCAGAAAAGGTCCCCGACAAGGGAGCCCAGTTTTGTTGTTGTTGTTATTGTTTTTGAAGATGACTTTTCCTTTGTTTTGGAGGACCTATTCTACCCCATTTTCCACATTGTTCTTATAAACAATTTGTAGTACTGCAACGAAATAGATTGAGGAATAGTCTACAGACTTGGACCCAAGAGAATGGCAGATAAAAATATTTAATTTGCAATTATTTTTCAAACATTATCGAATGTCTTCAAACATTTTTTTATTAATAACAATTTTTACATTTCTCAATAAACCCAATAGTGTTCCAATACTCCAAAATATTTTACACTTGTATTTTCGAGTGAGAATCTCTGAGAGCTTATTCTACCATATTTTTGTTTATTTTGTTTACAGAATTCTCTGAGGAAATATTGCTTGATAAATTCTCCTGTTCTTCACTCTTCCGACGATATTCGCGTAATTGTCTGAAAATTAATTACCGACTGTTCTCCTGTTCTCCATCACTGCTCTGAATTTCCTCAAAGTGAAATTTAAGCGGCCTTGAAGCCATAAGGTTTGAGGAGATATCCGTCATTCTCCTTGCTGGCTTGATACATGAAGTACGACTTCTTGAAGTTCATATTTGGATTCCTATTGTGATCCATAAGATTCCACATCGCTCTTGATTGAAGTACTCGAGCCTTACGCACGCTGCTGTAAAACTTTTTCTTCTTCAATGCAATCTGAAGAGACAGTGTTAATTAAACCAAATTGTTATTTACAATTGTTGAGTTATCATTTCAATCCCGAACAATGTGACGACAACAGATGTGTCGATGATTCTTGAAAATTTATCTCTAATATCAGTGCAACATTCAGATAATTTATCACTTCATATTAATCTCTCCCCTTATAATTAAAAGGTGAAACGGAACCCCTCAGTCGTAACAATTAATGAGAATTGTCTGTTCTCCAATGACTATCAATTTTTTTTCATTCAAGTGCTTCATCGTCTTGAGCATTACTTTATACAGTCAACGAAATAATTCCACATTCCACGAAAAAGGAGGAATTATGGGAGGAGGGACAACTCTCAAATTTTTTTGTAGACACGAGAACACATTCTATTTCCCCGTTAAAAAAATTGAAAATTCAGGAATTGTGAAACAGTGGACCAATCTCGTGTCATCAATTGACAACTGAATGCAAACCTCTCTCATCATTTCTATTTTTTGATCCCACGTCAGAGCAGACATCTGGGCTTCTGAGAGAATCATCGGTGGGGCTTTAATTTTTTTGTAGAGATTGGCCTCGCACGCCTCCCATCGTTTTTGAGTGATCGCGAGAAGCCGTTCTAGAAAATCGAAAAAACATTATGAACTACAGTGCAACTTCAGATGAAGTCAACTGTTCATTAGTTGTATCCCAATGTGCACAAAAATTGGGAGTCACAATTTTCTTCTTCAATCATTGAAGAAAAGTGTTTGACAAAGTGACCTGAAAGTGAAATAGACAAGTTCGCCAATGAATTAATTATCATTAAAGGTTATCTACGATTTTTTAATTGCAATGGAAGAGATTATTTACTTTTCATTTTCTCAGTCATCCTGAATCCTCTGCGGTATAAAATCCACGTCTGAAGAGGGGGAATTTTGTGGCACTCGGGAAGTTTCGCGAAAAGATGACCTTCCTCAGCCATTTCTTCCAATGCTTCCTAAATTAACAAGTGAATGGTTATTTATACAATTTATTCAACTAAGGTGTAAAACAAAGATATACTTTGGCTGAGATCTCTCGTATGAAACTTCAAGCCCTTCCATTTGAATTCTTTAAATTGTACTGATTTTTCAAATGGAATAGTTTCAGCTCAAATATTCAGGGAATTTTTCAATAGAATGGAAAGCATTTCCCACAGAAATCCAATAAAAAAATAAGGGAATGCTCCATAAAGTAATAGACATTGAAAAATTCCAAATCCATGAGTGAAAATTGCGGCATTAATTTCATACTTTCATCAGTTTCGACAAATTCTTCTTTTTCCTCCCTTTTTCTTTCTCTTTCTTCTCAATTTCGTCCTGTTTACCGTAATGTACTCCCGAATCATCCTCCTTATTCTTCACATTCACTTTCTTCGGATTCTTTTCTATTCTCACTGACTCTGTTGCTTGAATCATTCCAACATCTTCCCGGCCCTGTTTGATTATTGGAGTTTCGCTGATGCCATCGATATTTTTAATCCGATCAAATAATTCTTGAATTTTCGCATCAACTTTCTGATTATTGTCTCCACCCCTCTGTTTACCTGCATCTCTCTTCTTTTGAGGGGACAATTTTGCAATTTTTCTGGGAGCTCTAGGCGTTGTGGGGACGAATTTGGTCACCGACCAGTGATGATGGTGGTCATAAGCAGATACATCGATCTCCGGTTCACTGGACACTGGAGTAATTGTGATAGGAGTGTGCAGAGTTAGTCCAGCCAACAAAAATACATCATTTGATGCCACTCCTCCTAAAGAGAACTTCAAGTTCTCCCTGTACTCCTTTACCCCAGATTTTTTAGGTTTCTTTTTGCCTCCCTCAGTCTCTTTCTCCTTCGTAAGCCTATTCAAAACGTCTTTGAATGGGCTTCGCTGACACTTGTCGGGAGAATCACTGCACATTTTGCATTTTTCGGTTTCCTCTTGCTCATCCACTGCAATTGGACCTGCCTGCATTTTCTCAACAGACTCTTTCATACGAGATTTTTTATATCTATTTATTTTTTTTTCCTCTTCTCTCTTTTCTCGTTCTCGGAATTTCCTCTCAAACTCTATAAACACTTGATTGTCTGAGGATTCCTTACACTTTCCACATTTGTTGAACTCCTCCTTTCGGTATTTTTTCGCAGTGCAAATCATTTCTTCGTGAGTGCAGGGAAGTGGGTTCTCACTTTTGGAATTTCCTTCTGGATCTGACGACTTGCAGGTACAGGAGGGAACATTTTTCCGGGGTAACGGCGGCTTTTGGAAAACCCTTTCCGGAATACGATTGATCTGTTTGGAGATTCCGGAGGTGATGGGGATGGGTTGACCGCGGTCGTTAAGTGTTATCGCGTCGATTACTGAAGACTTGAGGATTTCATCCTCCGAGGGTATGATTAGGGGCTTGTTTAGGGAGGTATCTGAAATAGTTTCGGCGGGGGAGGTGATTCCGAGTGACCCCACCAGATATCTGAAGCAAGAAACGCTGGGAATTAGCTGGTAATAGTTGAACATTTGTATAAACAAAATTGCACATAAATTACGTTTAAGAATTCATTACTGAAGTTTTTAAAAGTGTATTTTACTAATGATGCGTGCAATACGAAACGAAATGTGACGAGACTTTTAAGTGTTCTCTTTTAACTATCTGCTGATAAAACAAGCGTATCGTACATTTTTATTATAATCTGCTTATGCAAAAATTCGTATGAATTCGGGGGAAAAATAGGATTTTTTCACCCATCTGTTGTCGAATGTTTTATATAATCATAAATCTGAGCACTTTTTAGTTGTAATAATGACTATAATTATTGTCAGTATAAAAACTAAAAGATTATATGAACGATAAATTTCTTAACGCATTGCAAAAAGTAACAATAGATATAATTGGCATTTTAACGAAGACGATACCTAGCAACTTGACGTAAATGGACTAGTTTATTACTCAGGAAAAAAGACCATTACCGTTTTCCAGTATCATCAGCAATGACATTATCAATGACCAAATTGGGATGTTTTGATTCCTTAGTTTTGTTATCTATTTCTCGAATTTGTCTGCAAGCGCAGCAGCCGTCGCAGACGTCAGAATTAAATATTTTATTGGTAGACTC
Source organism: Psyttalia concolor (assembly GCA_030522845.1). Taxonomy (NCBI): domain Eukaryota; kingdom Metazoa; phylum Arthropoda; class Insecta; order Hymenoptera; family Braconidae; genus Psyttalia; species Psyttalia concolor. The sequence continues at coordinate 18,443 of JAPYZM010000867.1, forward strand.
TCGAACACTTCTCAAGATGATATTCGCCTCCTTCTCGAGAATTCCGAAGTCTTCGTCAGTTTCCAGAAGAAAATCCTGCCACTTGGGGGATAAATTGTGTCTTCCCGGGGGGTATGTCTTCTTGGGGAGCTCAGTGACATAGGATTCGATGTCGTCCTGATACATTTCCCCAGGATCGATGGTATCTTCGTCTTCCAATTCAATAACTGTATTTTCAGTGCTCCTGTCACTCTGCAGAGTTTTACTTTTCTCACTTCGCACAGTTTTACTCGTCTTTGAACTGATTCCTGATATTTTTGAGAAACCAAGAGACGAAATCCCAGCGCTAGTTTTGCTTTTGATACTTTTTGTACTTTGCCCTTTCTTCTCAAGTGATTCTTTTTCCTTCGATAGTGGAGACTCTTTAATTTTAAAAAAATCGTTCGTAATGTTGAGATTAAGATTTTCAGATTCTTCTCGACAAACAGCAGGTAAAATAATACGAGGATTGACTCTCTCTTTTCGCAACTGGGACCATTTCTTCAGTTCATTTCGATAGCTCCGCCAATTTGGACGGGCTGTCGGGTACTCTAAATACGGGGACTCTTCATTTATTTTTTGATGTATAACTTTAGGAGGCATTGCTGAAAGAAGTATGTAGTTCGATAATGATTTCTCAATGACCTGGCCATTGTTGCAACCAATTTAATAGTTATTTTACTAATATTGACAAATTTTGTTTCAATCATAATTATTTCGAAAATAAAAAAGGAATTGTTCGGATCACAAATTGCAGAACTTTTTTGCGGAAGTTTTCAGCGACTACAAGCAGTAAAATATCTCCTAGAAACCCTAGCCAATTCGCTACGAAATTCTCTGGGATTGACGTCTGCAAAAAGGTTCTCGCAGTTACTTCGGTGACTCTAATTTCTGATATTACTTGGAAAAATATCCATCGTTTCCAATCTTTGAATGATCGGTTACCGGCGAAATATCGTACACACTGAAGTCGACAATTTCCTCGGCTCCGTTCAATTTTCGCTACCCACACAGGTTACACAGTCTTTCGAATCCATTAATGCCCGTAGAAATTACGGAAAAATAGCTTGATAACATATGTTTTATCATGATTAATTGAAAAAGTGAATCGACAAATCAACTCACGTTTCAGTGGAATTTTGTGGACTTTTCCGAGGGGCAACCGACGATTAAGCTCAATTATCGTATCCGGAAGCTTCAGGAAGGCAATACACGACAGCACAATTCTCTCATTGCAATCGTAAAATTTTTCTATAAATAGAAAGACAAAGAGCACAATATAAAAGTATAAAAGTTTCTGGATCAATAAAGTGTAACGACAAGTAGTAACAATTCTCGGTAGTCAGAATATCTTGCAACTCTCAGGAATTTTTCGGTAATCTTAAATTAATTCACCACTCAGTACCAAATTTAAGTGAAATCAATAATAAAATTGGGTCGCAACAACCGTTTCCCCCGAGAAGTGCAAAAAAATCAACATTTTCTTCAGTTTTCGGAAAAAAAAACGTGGAGATGCTATCTTTGCTGATCACCACTTCTAGTCGTGACGTCTTGACCTATGCAAATTCACTCAACTATACGTTTCCTCCTCAAAAGACTTGCCAGTAATGAATCGATAGATTTCACAGAGGAATCTCACAGGATCTAAATCACTGAGTATCCAAAGATTTCGAATGTCCCTCGGTTTAATTTCAACGAAGGTCGACGTTATTCCCATATCCCTCAGGGCCTTTTGAGTTCTGTCTGTAATTTTTTCTTCGTGATCACGTTTCATCAATTTTCTCAGAGCAAAGATCATCTCCATCTAGTTCCGTTAACAGATAAATAATTATATAATTCGATTGTCTACAAATTATTCCATAAAATTGGGAAAAGTCAACTCTGATTTCATGAAAATTACCTGAGGAGTGGAGAGATCCTGGTACCATCGTGGAACTTTAAAATTTTTCATTTCCAATACCAAAGTTTATAAATCGACATTTCTGTCACAATTTTCAATTGTTTATTCATACCAATATTCATACTGATTCCTCAGGACTCTTGGATCTGTTTGAAATTCTTGGCAAACTTGACGAGACCTTTTTTGCAACATGGTCTGTCGTCGTTTTTGATACTTGATAAATTATTTCTGAAAAAGCTGCTTCGTATCAGTGGCTTGCGATTAAATTCCTTGGGTGGAAGTGTCTGAAATTTTTTAACTTTCCAGCCGTAAGACCAGTTCGTACAGTCCATCACGAAAAATCTCTCCTCTGGAGCAAGTTTGCATCTGAAATAGAGGAAAAAAATTAATGGAAAATCTGAGCGAGTTTGGTAGGCAATTAACGTCAATTGTGTAGGACTTTTGTAGAATCTTCTATTAGTGATTGGCGAATTCTATTGAAATATTTCATAATAAGTCATGCAAATTGAATCAGCAGACGTAAACTTCCATAAATTAATTATTTTAAGTCTCTAATAACTTAAAAAAAAATAAATTAGCCGCCAGTAAATAAAGTCCATAAATTTTGCAGGAAAAATAAGTTTCATTTGATAGTTTTTTTTAAATTCAAATGAACTGTAGTTTTTAAATTATTACTGAATTGTTTGCCCCAAATTCTCCTCGCTATGTTCCGAAACGTTCTTATTTTTGCATAGCGTTTTTATTATAAGTTTTATAAATTATGTTTGTTATAAAATTATTCTTAGTATTTTCTAGAGTATTGACTCTTCAATCTTCATCACCTCTCTTTTAGGTATTTCTTTCTAGCCTCATGGCTCATCTCCTTCTTATCATAGAGGATATCTAGTACTCCAGGATCAATGGGTCGCATGAAAGGTAAAACAGTATCTTCGTGGCTTTTCACTGACGTTGAAGACTCCGTTTCTGGTACTTCAGCGACTTCCTGACATGAGATTCATTTATGCAAATTTCATGAATTTTTGGGCACTGACTGGCGCAACATAATATTTCTTCCAAACGCTCAAGGGAAAATAAGCGAGTGATATCTGTGGGTATGACTTCGGACTATGAACTATGGAACTTTGTAATGAAAAAATTATTAGAAGAATTTTGATTTAAATTTAATTTTTGAAATGTTTCAAAAAATCATAAAAAACTACCCCTTTTTGATAATTTTACGATTTTCCGAAAAACTGTAAAAACGGTTTGAAAAAGCATTTTAGAAACTTACCAGTGGCCTATATCGATAGGAAATGAGCTTTCGAATGGCGCAAACCCCGAGGCGGTAGGAGCATTAGTTATTGAGATATAGCTGAAAATGTGATCAGCCAGCCGAAAATCGCTGAAATCGGGAGGCCCCAGTGGTCAGAATTATAAAAGAAAAAAAAATCACTACAAATGAAATCTGAGAGGCTACATCGATCGGAAATCTCCTCAACTTTCCAGATCCATTCGAATTTTGGAGGTACACCTGGTAGTTTTCAAGATATCGGTAATTTTATGAGAAAATTTCTAGAAAGGGCCCTAAAAGTCGCTAAAAGGCTGGAAATATCGTAGAAGTGATGCCAAAAGGGCCCAAAAGCGAAAGTAGCACCCTAGCTCCTAGCACCTCCTCAACCTTTAAAAATGATCAAAAACAACGATAAAATGCGGAAAAATCGAAAAAACTGAAAAAAGGGCTAAAAATAACCAAAAACTCCCAAAACGGGGTATCTACGGCTCAACTTCCTTAAAAAAGAAAGCCATAATTTGGGCAGCCCTGCTCGGCCAGCCAGTCGGCTGTGTGACCCGATAGAGTGAAATGTCGACAACTCAAAGAGGGAACTCTTTCCATTCTTCCGATTTTTACCAAAATCGGCACTTTTTTGACGATATCTCATAAACTAGTGATTCTAGCGCCCTGGGGTTGCATCCAGACTCTCTGGTTAGAGCGATACAATTTAATTAGAAAAAAAATATTTTAACTTTTTGTTCCGGCGTGGCCAAGCACAATTGACTCTCGATCTTGAGTTTCTTCAATTTTTCTTTGATATTCTCATCCTCTCGCTGTAAATCTTCAAGCAAGCGTGAGCGATTTTTAATAAACCATTTCATACGTATTTTTTCCTCGTTATTAATAGTTTCTTTTCTGAATGCTTGGCAAAGCGCATCACAAACTCCCCCGCGGGCCATTATATACTTGAATATTAAAAATGCAGATCAAAAATGTAAATTTAAAACATGTTGAATTACTTGGTTATCTCTGAAGTTTGTTACACTAAAATAATTACGTCGTTTTGTAATTTATTCTGAAACAAACGGATTTCTACCACAAAATCTATGGGTTTCGTCGGCAAACAAAAATCGCAGATTTTCTAGGCATAATCAGCAAATTGAAATATTTAAGGAATGATTGATATAAATGATCATTAGAATTGTATTTTTCAAATATAAATGATCCAACTGAATAAGTCCCTCTATAAAGTCTCCATAAAATTGTTTAATTTATTTTATTGCATTTTCTCAATTAGATAAGGAAAAATTATAGTAAAAAGAACAATAAAAAATGTACAAAGAAGGGCCTACACGATAACAACATCACTCTGTCTATACAATTATTTATTCATTCATTTATGTACACTATCGATACACTGGATTGGCCTCGTCCATCCATCTCTCTCATTAGCTTTTATTACTCAGTAATATGTCAAATAGTACGATTATTCAATTATTCAAATAATCATAATCGTGAGTTTAACTGGAGTTATACACTAGGCTGTAAATGTTGTTTTTGTGTGAAACAGAATTGTTAACTAATACACAAATTCAATGCAGAAGATTCATGACAACGTTCTTTATTCATAATCGCGTGATAATCAGAGGTACTGATGAATAATTACGACTGAAGATGTTACGTAAAAAATATTAATAAATTATATGGCGTGAATGCTGTCAGTTCACACGATATTACTCCCTCTTAAAGTCAATATCTAGATGAATTTGACTCAGTTATCACAGCCATAAGGAAGCAATATTATACGGAATTAGGAACGAAGATTTTTCGATTAAATAAACATTTTTTCCTTTCTCTTTTTCTCTCCCTCTGGTCATCTCTTCCGCTATTTTTCACCGTTTATCAAGTCATCCATTTCGTCAATCACCAGTTACAATTACAAAGAGAAATCAAACTGAATAAAATTAAAAATAATTGTCCAAAGTTCATTTTCATCGTGAATACTGAATCAGTTAATTTAGCATTGTTGGCTCACTCGCGTTTTCTCTCATTTTTTTTTTAAGTGACAGCATGAGCACACTCAAGGATTTATCATTATACTAAACTTCCTAAAAATCGACTCATTCCTCACTCGCTGCAAAAGTGATTTATCGTTTAATTAGGGAATTTATTATTTTGTGACTGTTTTTTCTTTTCTGGTGAACTAACTTTCCTGCTTCGAACGATTTATATGACTGCTTTTTTTTACCAATAAGAAACATTTGATGTTTGTGGTACTGGTAATCGTAATGGGAAAACAAGATGCTTGTAATTTCCAAATAGAAATCACAAATTCACGAAATATTTACAATGAATTGATGATCTCACTTATTGTGGGTTCGTGACGACAATGATTTGTATGTAAATACTTGGGTTCTTCGTCACGTTTTTTTTCATCGTTTTCGTGTTGGGTTGTGTCAATCTACCCATTCGTTTCGTTTTTATACAGAAAACTTTGTGTTTTTGCTCTTGGTGCATCAATGAAAAGTATCTCGAAGATTGAACATCGCAAATAATTAAAATTGCGGAGAAGTAATAAATGTGATAATAATAATTCAACAAAAAGAATTAATTAAATGATTCAAAAACAGAAATACTATTCGTGTTTTAGAATTGATTCAACATTTTTCATTTTTTAGGTAAGAACACGTGCAGATGTATAAATTTACTGAAGTAGTAGAAAGCGGAGAAAAATGCGAAATATTCCGAGAATTAATAGTATTAGAGAATGACTCGTCAGTTTTTTTTTTATACAATATTCTCTTCTAAACCCGTTATTTCCCATATAAACTCAAATTCATTAAAAACTATCACAGTTAGACAAAAATGTCACACGACTTTGATTTCAACTCACGAAATTCTCTACAAAAAATCTCTTCTGACATTTTTTCCTAAGTGCAACGGTTTCGTAGAAATTGTCAAAATATTTCGAACATCTCCTGCTCCCGACCACTTGACCACTGAAACTAACATTTGTTGACCAAACGAAATATCCTGAAATATCAAATACAAATTTCCGTTACTTCCTCGGGCCTTTAGAGGATTGATATTCACGGTGAAACAGTAAAAAGTGCGACTTTATCACCCATAATACCATCTAAATGTGATGCATAACGAATCAAATTTGTGTCATTCCTCCATTTCTCTACTTTGCCTCGAAATATCGAATGATCGAGTGTCCTGCACTCGATTAATTCCTTCGAATCAATTCAAAAATTTCATCATCTCCATTATAATTATTGTTCGGAGAGATTATCGTCACTAACAAAGCCAATTTAACAAAATATCATTCATTAATAAACTCTTTGAAATATAAAAGTTGAATATTTCCATCTGTCTTTCGGTTTTTTTTTCTACTTTTTTTCCACCGAATTAGTTGTTGTTCATCCCTGAATATTCAATGCCTAGCTTCGGGTCACATCCAGCAAAACAGGACCCGGTGATTTATTGTATATCAGTCCGCTTCCTGAAAATGTTGGTGTTGAGGTTCTTGATATTGTGGGTGTGTAAGGTGGACTCACTGATGATAGGTCCTCACTCTCTGGGCTCGTTCTCTCAAAATGCCTCTCGCCGTCTCTCCTTTGCAAAAAGTACTTGAAGAATTCGTACCTAAATCGAAGAGCATGTGATTGTTTATTGGTGAGTGAAATTAAAAATGGGAACATGATATTTACTTTTTTCTCAAATGAATTCCATTTTAGGACACATTTTTCGTTGTTATAACTCAAGTACTCTGACATTATTTCAGCATCCTCTAATAGAAGAAAGGTGGGCCACATACTTTTATCACATTCACTCATTCATTCAAGACTTTCCTTCCATAGTTTTAAGAATTTTTCCAGATTTCTAGTAACAGAAGTGACATTGACATGACGTGCCATAAAATATTTACGCATCCTTAGTCAAAACTGGCCTTGATTACTTCTTTCCACCTTTATTCGCAATCTTGAGATGCGATAAGAAATGATAGGAGATGTGATAACCAGCATTGTTTACGTTCGCGAGTGTCTTTATCGTGAAAATGTCGTTCTCAACGTCTATTTGCCTAAAACTTGAGTTTTCCAAAAATATATGGCGAAATATCGCCACAAATTATGAGTAAAGTGTACAATTTAATGGATTAGAGAAGTTGGACTGAAATTGACCATTAGGAAAATTCAAAATTTAACCCACAAACGATTTGAGTTAGAATAGACAAGGAGAGAAAAAGAATTCTGCTGAAAAGCTGTAATTGTCACGACTCTTTCATCACAATATTGAGTGAAATATACTCGCCTGAGGCAAATTGACCAATTTACAGAGGGAAATGCAAAATTTTTATCGTGTCCATTACAAATATTTCTAACAGAATTCGTCTGAACTGAGCTAATTCATCTGCACTCAAGACTGCCGTCAAGAGAAAATAAAATTTACTGTGGCGTAAATCGCTGATTTAATTCATTGACAATCCAGAGGAAAAACATTTACATTTACAGGGAAAGTGTGCCCCCCCCCCCCGCGCCCCCCCCCCCCCCCAAACAAAAGTATCCCTTTAAAAATCATTGATCTTTTCCCTAATTTTTGGGAGTGAAGTTCAAACTCCCTGGTTATATTGTCATTTGTTACATGGAAATTTACCTAAACTTAAATAAATTTTGGATTTATGATTTGATTTCTGTTGGTGTTTCACATGATGACAAGTTAAACTTGATGATAAACTTCACCGAGAATCACGAAATTTTCTGAAACGCATTCCTCGCTATAGTTCTCTCTAGTCTTCATTAAAAGAGTGTTTTCCGGTTAAGGAAAGAGGAAAAAAAAGTGCGATTGTCTCTATTTTTTCCGCCCTAAGTTATACCGTTAATTTTATCAACCAGAAGATAAAATAACAATGCCAGTGAGCGTGACTAGTAGTTGAGTATTGAAAGTGTTAATAACTCACGTAGACCAACAAATAGCTGTTGCTGGTGTCTGATAGATAATCCTGGCTTTCAGGCCTCGGAAGTATCCCTGAATGCCGCCAAACCTGTACACTAGCTTGAAGGCGTGCACCATTCCTTGGACCTGGACATCAATCTGTTGAGTATTCAGGACAGTTTTGCATACGTCGAGGGGCGTTGTGCAAGCAGCAGCTACAGCTCCCGCCATAGCTCCTAAAATTGCACAAAATATGTCAAATTATCTGTAATATTTCTTGTTCATCGCTAAATTTACACGAATCACGTCGAAATTATCACCAAAATAATAATTATAAATCGAAATTAAACTCTGAGAGCCAGCTGTTATAAAATTTAAACTAATTTCCTGATAGTTATTTTTTTTTCAACGATTTATATCATTTTTTCAGTTGCAAAAAAGTGCGATTTTTTGTGTCGATGGCAATGCAAAAAGATGATACGTGTAATTTCCAGACGGAAACACAAACTCACGAAATATTCGCAATGCATAGCTGATCTCACCCATTATGAATTCGAGTCGGCAATGATTAGTAAGAAAATACTTGGATTGAACATCATGCTTTCTTTACTGTTTTTATAACGGATGATCTTTATTCAATCACTTTTTTTTTTAATTCCAAACTCAGCTCTCCGCATGCATAAATAATCAATATTTTCACTTGAATATTGGGAACTGAAGAGAAATAATAAATTTGGTAATCGGACTTCACCGTAAGAAAATAATTTCATAGAATTGTGTAATACTATATTTGTACACACATACGCAAGAGAATTCTCTTACAGGATTCATGCATTTGATTGGAATTCAAAGTCAAAAAAGTCTGAAGGATACACTATACACCAAAGTCAACCGATATGACCATTATGCTGTAAATAAATGCATATTTAAAAATATATGACTAAATTCTATATATTGTTAAATATAATCAACACAAAAAATAATAATTGTCATGAATTCTAATAGAACTTCAATAAATGCCAAATTTTGATTCCATTTTTCTAAATTTTGGTCTTCTAATGCGAATATCCCTTAAAATATATAAGTAGGGAAATTGTAAGAACGTTAAAGGAAGCGCTAGAATATTTTTTCTATTAAATTTTTTTCATACGCTCTTTGATTACGGAAAAAGTTGTACATTTAGGATTTTCTGCTGTTACCTGATAGGATGTGCGCCTGAGGATTATACGTATGCTGTGGATTCATTATCGACTGTCCAAATTCGTAAGCTATGAAGTGCAAACTCTGAAATGGCACATTCATTGCCAATTGTGTTGTGTAACTTCTGTAGAATGCAAATATACCCTCTGTCCTGTAAATGTGTCGTACACAGTCCAAGACGTTTCTGTATGGGGAATTATACATCTGCAATCGCTGTTTAACCACTGAAAAAGGGCACAAAAGAAATTATTTTAGAAGAGATTAGAAATCAAGTTTTGAGTACTTTATTACAGAATTGGAGAATGCATTCGGAGCCTGGAGAAGTTCTAAAAGAAAACGCTAAATTAATTTTCCTCTGCTTCTCGGCGGTTATGAAAAAAATTGATGAATCTTTTAAAGTTTTAATTTTGTTTGTATTTTTTTCCAGCAGGCTGACTCATTTCCGGGATATTCAAAAGCCATTCAGCCAATAAAGTCTAATATTAGACTTACACTTCATTGTGAAGTTATCACTGGAATTAAGTTGGGAGGATAATATAAAAAGTACTTCCTCGAGCAGTCTCAATCTAAAGAAATCTTTCTTGATCTCTTTCATTTATCATATTATTTCTGTGAATACCTCTTCAAAATAATGTGTGAATAATGTATTGTATGGAAATCTTTTATAATTTTTGACAGACTTATCTCGGAGCCAATTTGTTATCTATTGAAATATATATTTTTTTAAAGCTTAAAAATCGCTCACGTCCGTCGTCGAGTCACTTCTCATAAACTACATTTCGCAAATGTCTCTAAAACTAGTAGACATTAAAAAGACAAATTTACCAATTCAAAAGTCCCTCATTGTACTTCCACACTCTCAAAATCGCATTATTTCAAGGTTATCGTCAAACTAATTCATAAGTGGATTTTAGAACTACTTTTTTTATCTGGAAAATATCTATAAACGCATTACACTGAAAAAGAAAATGTATAATTTTCAAATCAAATATTCTTCTGATAGGAATTTAAAATAAGTTTTATTGTAAGAATTTCAGGCATTTGGCTATTCAAAACAAATGTGTTTGGTAAAAAGATTTTTCGTCAGTGTAGTTTTTGGAGGAAATCCTTAGAAGATCTTATATATAGAACATAAATTACCACTTAAAATTACCCAGACGATTTTTGATAAATTATATTTTTTCCCTTTTCTTAGAAGTTCAACTCAACTCCTCTCACAAATCTTTTTAATTCCACCTCAACTTTCCATTCGATCATTATCAAGAATCTCATGACGTCATTGATTGGTTTCTGCATTTTAAATTCTGGGCGGAAGATATAATTATGGAATAATTGATAAGAGCCAGCGCATAGTTTAACATCGACCTGTCAGCTGTTGTATGAATTGCAAAAATATCTCGTTATCATAGCAGCCGTTTTCAATATACGAGGATAAAAAAAGTTTTTTCAACTATTCCCAGAACTAAGAAGTAAGTAAATGCGTTTTTACAGTTATTAAAAAGCTGATTGCCCAAAAATTGATGAGATAAATGAAGTTAAATTTCAAGTATCGAATATTCTCATATAGCATTTCAATTTATTTCGCTAGTTTCAGACCGGAAAAAAAGGAATTACCTTCTGCTGGATTCATGACACCATCATGTAATATCGTGGCAACACATCCAGCAGCTCCGTAGACTAGATGATTGACCTGTGAGGTAGTTTTTGATACCATACGATTTTTCAAAAATTCGTAGCAAGAGAAATAGAGTGCGTGTGCGGGTCCAGCGCCGGCTACCATAGCACTCATACCACGAATTGGCCTTAGAAGCCCCTCTTGCTGTACCATTCTCGACATTACCGCCCGAATACTGCCGCCTCCACCAGGCTCCGGCCTCAGTGCTTGCATCCTCGTCTGTTCGACAAAAAACACATGATTATCATTCTAAATATTAAAAAAAATACTTTTCTTCTACCCAATCAGATTCTTACAAACATTAGTCACGAGGCATTTTTCACGTCAAGATTAATAAAAAAATAAACAAACAAAGTTAATCGCATAAATATCTAGGCAAAAAGGGGTCTACAGTACATGAGACATTTTTTGTGAATTAATTTGTTCATTCTTTCACTTAAAAAAAATCTATAACTAAATCACATATTTAAAACTATTTTACAAGCTAAAAGTCGTCTCGAAAATATGATATTTTTATTTTATTTTTTTTCCAAATTTTGCAAGCCACTCAAACTGCCTCGAGGAATGAGGTTCAAATACTTGTAATATATTCCTTCAATGCCTGGTAAAAGTCGTTGTACTATTTCAACCAAATTTACAGGATTTTCAGATGAAAAAATAGCAACTAAAGTAGATCTAGGGCGAAGCCCAACTTGTATGACTGCTAAAAATACGATTTTTAATTATAAGAATTACAGAAAAACGAATGGCCAATCAGACGTGGCGTGATTTATAAAATCCACGTTTTTCAATTTTACATCTTTGCAAACTCTCTCTTAATCCACAATCGTGAGCATATAAAAATCGTCGGAGCTATTTCATAATAGTATATTTCGTAACAAGTGAAAAAAAATGGTTTTTGGCGAGTGGGAGGTTTATATCACGAACCGAAGGCGAGTCATATAATCCCACGAGTCAAAAACCACTTTTTTCACGTGTTACGAACAATATTTTTCATCTCAATGTGTCGGAAAAGTACTTTTCCGTCACTTGACGCGA
>JAPYZM010000868.1:0-34416 GCA_030522845.1 Psyttalia concolor
GAGTCAAAAACCACTTTTTTCACGAGTTACGAACCTAATTTTTCATCTCAATGTGTCGAAAAAGTACTTTTCTGTCACTCGACGCAAAGCGGAGAGTGACTGAAAAGTTACTTTTCCGACACAGCGTGATGAAATAGTATATTCCGTCACAAGTGAAAAAAAATGGTTTTCGGCGAGTGGGAGGTTTATATCACGAGCCCAAGGCAAGTGATATAATCCCACTAGTCAAAAACCGCTTTTTTCACGAGTTACGAACATAATTTTTCATCTCAATGCGCCGAAAAAGTACTTTTCCGACACAGCGTGATGAAAATTAATATTCAGTACCCAGTTACACTAAATGTTAAATGAAATCTAAATTTTCATGCATTTTTTTTGCTGAAATAATGTTTAGTGTCATTAATTCTGAAAATTTAAGAATATCTGCCACAGAATTTTCTGGATTACTATCAATTTTCAAGGGCCAATGAATCTAAAAATTCTAGTTCTCATTGATTTTTCGATGAATGGAGTAATATATCTCCTTTAAAAAAAATACGTAATCTTTATAAATGAGAAGTTAAATAAATTTACTAAATAGATCGTAGAAACTGAATTTCCGGACTGTTTGGATTATAATGGCTCGATAAAATCGAAAAAATCCAAAACTTCATTTCCCAAGTATCAATAAATTGCAATGAAGCAGAAGAAATGAGAAAAAATCCTCACCCGAAGTGCACACGAAACGTTTCAGCAAATGGTTTCGATTTTCTAGTGAATCGCTGGGTAATCCCGTGGCACAACCAACCATAAAACCATCTCAATCCGTTCGTCCATCTTGATCACTTCTTTCATCAAGGGTGATGGATCTACCTCCGGCGGCTGAGAAAAGCCGTCCAGCGTTCACCTCTTTCTCGTTTTATTCTCTCAAGTCTCCTCATTTTTTCAGACCCACAAATAGCAAGCACTCACTCTCCCGTACACACACCCCGCCCCCTTCACACACACACACAGGGATTCACGTAGTTAGATAGAACATGAAATTGCAGAACGAATTGTTCGATAAAGTTTGTACCTACTCGGGTAATGGAAAAAGAGGACACAGAGGGCTAACAAAATCCAGTGACCCGTATCACAAACTTTTCTCCAAAGTTACCAGGAAATCCCAGTGTGCGCAATTAATGTATGGGCGAAATGGTGAGGCTGAAGCTGGACAAAGAAACTAATTAGCCAGAGCGATATACCCGAGTCGGTTTTTTTTTCATGTGTATATCCCATTCGAAAACACGGAAATTCAACGAAACGGAGTTTGTAGCCCCCACGACTGACTGAGGTGCAACCGGGTCAATCAATTTATCGCGCGAGAGGTGAAATGAAATAAGGCGAATTTAGAATATATGGGCGGAACATGAAGATAAAGGAGGGAAGAGCACTCGGGTATTTTTCAACTTGGCGCGAATTTTCTCTGGGCGACGTATCGTGAACTGGGACTGGGGGAAATGCATGAGGGTTTTCGCGGGAGTGGAAGCAGAGGGAGTAAAAAAAAAAAGATGACGGGTGAAGTCGAGGGGAAAATGAGGTAAATATGAGTACAGGGGATGTCTGTATATTTTTCACATTTTTAAATGTCCAGTTTTGTTGGTTTGTCTGTTGGTGAGGTTTATTGAGGCTCAACTGCGAGTTCACTAGCGACAGCTTGAGCCAACAATTGTAATAATCTCCCAAATGATGTGGTCTTAGAAGAGACACTATTGACTCGTCTCGTGATCCGTCAATTTATCTTATCTCGATTTTATGGTTTTCGCTTTTTTGTGTGTAGAAGACGGAGAATCGAGACTGACCGAGGCTTTTTTTACGGATAAAATACGAAAACGCTGAGACTGAGGTAGGATAAATTTACCCAGAATCATCATATAGAGAAATGATCCTATATCTGTCGACACTGAGAGGAGACTGGAAATTTCCATGTTCATTGAAACCGGGAGGATCTCTTCAAAGGAAACTCTCGTTTGAGTTTCGTGCGTCGCCCTGGGCACATGTATTTGGTAGATTCGCAGTTCCTCCGGTGGTTTTTAGGACGCAATAAAAACGATATAAAGAAGAATTTACTAGGATCCTTAAGGTTTATTATCCACTTACTTCGATGGGTCTAGGTGAAACCTCTCTGCGTTTTTTTATTCCTCTGTACATCATCTCCTCTTCAAGCTCAGTGCCTTCCCTTTCGGCACTACAGCCACTGATATCGGTCTCCGGAGGCACCAGAGAATGTGGAGATCCTTCGAAAAATCTGAGCGCTTACAGCCAATCCACCAACGGCCTTCACAGACAAAAGATTTTTGAGGGTTAAAAGGGTGATCGATTTTGACAAATCATTTATGAAAAAATTTCATGCATTTTATTGGTGATGAATTTTGTAAGAATTCCATCAAATAATTTTCACAATCATATAATCAGGGCAATTACAAAATATTTGGAGAATTCGGAGATCAATTCTATGAATTGCTAATTCACTGGAAATATGATTGATGGTAATGTTCAATTTTGGAAATGAATTTCAGATTTCATGACCTTCTTAGAATTTGGACAACTCAACGTGAAATATTGAATTGTGCCCAATTTTTAAATCAACTGCAAGCTTTCAGCAACAAATGGGGGACTTGGAAATAATGAAGGCTACCTGCCTAAGTAGGAAAAGTCAACCCTGACGATTGGAATAAGGCTGAAACAAGATTTGACATCAAGGCTGGATAACCCAACCTCGAATAAAGCTTCTTTCCATTGTTGAATCGTATATTGATTAAAGCATGGGGCGTCAATATATAATCAAGCCTTGGTTTAAGGTTGGAACAGCATTGGTGCTCAAGATTGGGATATCAAAGCCCAGGTAGGAATGAACGACCTAAACGAGGTTCGATCAGGCTTGATCCAGGATTGACAAAGACTGGTCGCGTCTCGATCCAAGCTTGGCTATAATGATTGGATAAGGATTGTAATCCGCATCTCTACTCAGAATGTATGGCAATCCTGACTCCTGCTAGATGAACAATGAAGATAGAACAATACCTAGTTCCATCGAGCTCGTTCTATAATGTTTCAAATTTAATTTATTAAACGATATGAAAAAGATAGCCTTTAATTTTTTTCAAGCATTTCTCATAAATGCTAACATTAAATTTTGATTTCCCAATCAATACATGATTAATCAAGTTGAAATTATTTAACAAATTTTTTCCTAAAGTTAGGGAAACCGACAATTATACATAGAAAGGTGGATTTACGAAGAATCGATTGTCTCTTTATTAGCGATTTAAGTTGAATCTAAATAGTCCAAAATTCTTACAACAAATTTCTGTTTCAATTCCTTTATTTTATTCAATAAATGAGTAAATCTTTTTTTTTCGTCCAGAAAGAATCAGGATTTACACACATCCTGAGGCGATATTCGGATTACAACCTAGAACCCTGATCCAATCATTAAACCCAAGGTTGGATCGAGGCTTGATCCACAAGGCTCGACCAAAGGTGGGGTCGCCAGCATTGGAAACATGGTTATTTTTCAATGTTCGTTCAAGCTTGATTCAATCTTGGATGTCAAGGCTCGACCAGTCTTTCTCAATCCTGGATCAAGCCTGATCAAGCCTTGTTTCGATCGTTCATTCCTACCTGGGTGCTAGTTTACTATCAGGTAATTAGGACGTATACTGACTCCACGCAAATTTGTCAGGAAACTGAATTGATTCATCACTTAGTGCCTGAACTGAGTATAAAATGAAGGCGGAGTGAATTAGGTGAATAGTTAGGTGGGTGGGAAATGGGGTTCATTTTTGGGGGTTTATTCCAGCCGCGTCCCCGTCGCGAACCCTGGGTAACGCTAAGTGCTGGAGAGGTTCGTTATACCTTTCCACACGTTGAGTTGAATTTATTTAATTTATTTCAATTTTAAAATTTATATACCTTGCAGTAGGGAAGGAGTGGGGAAGGATCCGTATAACTACCCAAGTATACAAGAAATTCAATTCATTATGTCCTGACATCAGCAATTCATTTAAAGCAACCAGCGTTCCGCCACCAGAATTGTTATTTCTCAACATATCCCAACTATATTATAACAACTTTCATTCAGTTTTCCAATAAACAGTTAGGAGTCGTTATAACTTACTATTATCATAATGAATTCCTAACAACTGCAGATATTGATTTTTAAAAAGAGATGTGGCATCATTACAATTAGCATATGTGTATATGTGTTAAGACGTTTAACAAAAGACTAAATGCATTTTCGGATTGAGAAAAGTCATAATGTAATAGGCCATTTTCAGAGTGGGTTTGAATGGAGTGTGAAAGAAAAATGTGTATACTGTAACAGTTTTATTACGGTCAAGTTTAGGTTGGAGATTTTTTCTATATTTCGAGGAAGGCCTGTAAGAAGAGTGTGGATATTCTTCGTGAAGAGAAAAAGCCTTGTATGTCAAGAAGAAACGAATGTTCGGAAATAAATGAAAAAGAGCGCGTTTGCCTGGAGAAATTAAATTTTTTGTAATCAGAGGGTTGTAGCGAGCGGAACGAATAGAACTCTACTAACAATGTATTTTTGGCGTTTTCTTTTCTTTCATTATTCATTAAACCCAAAAGATATCCTGAGTGCTTTAATGATGATCCTACAGAGATTCCCTCAACAATCAGTGGCAATTCGTAAAAAATAAACATTTTTCTCAGTATTACAGGTCAAGAGCTGTATTATGCCGATGCATCCTCGAGGTCGGGTGGATGTAGCGGTCGACAATTCGAGTACTAACCACGCTCAATGCTGCCGAACTTGGGGATTTGGCTACCCCTACACTAACCACACAACTACTGCTGTCGTGGTGAATTGTTCACCTACCACAATCACAGGTTTCCATGTTATTTTATGAAAAATTTTAGCACGGAGAACTTCCCAGCGAATCTGTCTTGCAGGTAACTATAATTACACCGAGAGAAATATTTAATATGAACTCTCGGTTATAAAGTAAATCCAATTATTTATCTACTAGCGCCGTTGCGGCCGCCAGCGGCCCCCACGTTGATGCTTTTTTGGTTATGTTAATTTCTTTTCATTATTTTTTCAGTACTATTTCTCAATTAATGAATTTCTTCGTATCTTCGTCTTATTATATGTCAAGATGAATTAAATCATTATGCATTTTTATTAGGTTATTTTTATTAGGTCAATTACAGTAAAATGAAGCCTTTGTAGAAATTATCAAGTCTCCCACTTCAACCATTTCCAAAACCATCCAAAAAAATGTGCAACCCCTGTCACTCCCTCAGTGGGTGAATTTTAACATCACACACGCCTCACCCCTTCAATTATCAAATTTATCTAATGGATTTATAATCCGCGAAATGAACATTAATTTCAATGTACGTGCGGAGTCATTTAGTTATATTTATTTTCTATTTTCAAAAAAGAAGATTTGAAATTGGCGCCTGTTTCCCTTCGAGTTTCACTTCCAGAGCCTTCGATTCGACTTTCAGGAAATCGATTAGCATTCGAGTTTTCATTCGAGTGCCATTCGAGTGTTCATTCTAGACTCCCGATGTCTCTCTCTTATTATTTATCTATGAGGAAAAATGTCAAAGAATAATAGCACGCGAAATGTAATTTGAATAGAGCTCATTCGATACGATTTTTTTTCCCCTATTTTTTCAGTCCGTTGGAAATTTTGGAATTCCTTCCGCGGATTTTCGACAAAAAAAACTCATGGCCGACATAATTAATATAATAATATCTGAGACACAAAGAGTTTACTTGAAATGATTTATCTCTCAAGATATTGACAAATGAAATACCACTGAATGAAAATTCTCAATGAAGTTGTCTTTTAATTAAGAAACTATGCCTTCCAACTTCCTCAAATACTCTCCCGTCAACTCTGCAAATTCATTTAATTATCACGACGATGAAATAACACCAGCCAACAATGCAATTCCCCTCCCCCAATCCGTATTTTAATACTCTCACTGTTCGTATTTTCGATAAAATTGTCTCTGTCGTTTGGCGGACGGCCAAGGACTGTTCAATTATTCAAAGTACTCACTCTGCCCTCCAGACACTCGGTATGAGGATGGAGGAGGTGCAAGAGAAACCGAACGGGGGCAGAGACTAATCAAACCACGAGAGTGTGGACCCCATTGCTCGAGGGAGAGTAGTTGATTCATTTCGCGAGGTACGTTTATCCGATAAGGTATGACTACCAATAGCGGTGGCACTGTCAACCCACGCATCTCATTGTGAATAGCATTCTCCTATTACACCATTATCAACCGCTCAATTCTCCGTTAACTACACCAGATTAAATACCCAACACGATTCCCCATTCGAGTTCCTAGGGAGGGTACTAGCCCCAAGCCAGAAGCCAATTACAGCTGTTAGAGCAGGTGGTGGAGTCAAAGGAAAATGTTTCCAAGTATATTAATTATTAATTGAATATCGAATTTGTTAAAATAAAAAATTGAGTCTTTCGCACCTGACAAAAATAGTATATTTCTCATCTAGCCGCAGACGAGGGTTGTAAGCACGTGGGGAATGTTTGTCTGATTCCCCTCCTGAGGGTTGAATATGATTTTTCTGCCCAAATGGACGAAAATGCGCGTTTTTTACCGAGTGAAGCGGGGGTAGCATGCTCACTTTCAGTCCACGTAGGCAGAAAACAATGTTTTTGCCCCTAGGTAGGAAAAACTGTGATTCTAACCTCGCTTAGCTTAGTTAAAACCCGGTTTTCAGTTCTTGGGGGTGAAATACTTTTTCATCACACTGTGACGGGAAAGTAACTTTTTCGACACATTGAGATGAAAAATTATGTTCATAACTCTTAAAGAAGTTGGTTTTTGACTCGTGGGATTATATCACTCGCCGTCGGCTCGTGATATAAACCTTCCACTCCCCAAAATAGTATATTTCGTTCCTGGTTCCCGAAAATCCGCGATTCTAACCTCACTCCGTTCGGTTCGATTGCGATTTTCGGGGCCAGAGAAATATTATATTTCGTAACAAGTGAAAAAAAATGGTTTTTGGCGAGTGGGAGGTTTATATCACGAGCCGAAGGCGAGGGTGGGGGATATGTGGGAGATATAATCCCACGAGTCAAAAACCACTTTTTTTACGAGTTACGAACATAATTTTTCATCTCAATGTGTCGAAAAAGTACTTATCAGTCACTCGACGCGAAGCGGAGAGAAAAGTTACTTTTCTGACACAGCGGGACGAAATAGTATATTTCGTAACAAGTGAAAAAAAAATGGTTTTTGGCGAGTGGGAGATTTATATCACGAGTCGGCGGCGAGGGATATAATCCCACGAGTCAAAAACCATTTTTTTCATGAGTTACGAAGATAATTTTTCATCACGCTGTGTCGGAAAAGTACTTTTTCGACACATTGAGATGAAAAATTATGTTCGTAACTCGTGAAAAAAGTGGTTTTTGACGCGTGGGGTTATATCACGAGCCGAAGGCGAAACTCGCCTTCGGCTCGTGATATAAACCTCCTACTCGCCGAAAACCATTTTTTTTCACGTGTTACGAAACATACTAAATAATCCCTAGAGTACAATCCACTATTGTCATTCGTGCCTGTTAAATGGCGATTGGCGGACTGTGGACTGCTAAGTGAAGGCTCGGCCTGCTAAATAACTTCTCGGCTTATCGAAAAAGTGAAATTAAAATGCCAAAATTATCCATTTTATTTAAATAAATTATAGAAACTCAATAACAACAAAATTCAGGATCGAACAGGCCTTGATAACTCATCACAGGCCCATGCAAAATTCTTTAAAATATGTTGACCATGAAATAATCAAACAAAATATTGCAATTATTAAATGAGAGCATAGATAGGTCAATGAATGAATTACAGATTGTAAATAAGAACTAGAGAATAAATAAATTTAAATATAGTACGTAGATTTGACCAATCCATTCTTGTGTATAGGTTCGGTTATTACAACATCACGTTAGCAATATCTTAAAATAAATTGCACTCCAACTTCAACTGCTCTACATAGCCTATCGATGTTATTCCTCCCGTTCCCCCAGCACTTGTTCCTCAATTTCCGTCTCTTGTATGATTTTCAAAATGACTCGGCAAGTACGAGAATAAATTTGCAAACAGGAGGAAATGTCAAACAATCTCTCAAGGATTTTTTTCTTGGTAGTGGACGGGTATAGATGGCCGATTGAACCAGAAGGAGGTGAAGAGCTCTTTCGCGAGTTGAAATGCCGGAGGGAGGGGGAGGAGACTACTTTACCTCAATCAATGAGGATAAAGTAGACGACTAAGATCCTCAACTTCACTGACTCGATCCAAAGTATGTTTATTAATGGACCTTAGATTTTACGTATTTTCCTTCCTCCGCTTGGGTTGTTCCCCACATTTTGTCCCCTCTATCACTCCACTCATTTCCGGAATTTCTCTTCCAACCGAAGTAATAGCACACTTTATGAGCAAGAATTCTTTTCTGGACGAACGGAGGGGAGGGATGTATAACGGGAAAAGTGGAATTTCATTTAGTCGTTGAGGAAAGTTCAGGGATCATGGAGATAAGTGGATTTTTAATGTTAAAAAAATAAGTGAAATAATTCTGATGACATACATTTAGTCATAAACAACTTCTGACAATAACAGCGAGTCAAAAATTATTAAAAATGACTCAAAAGCTATACTGACTTTTTTTTAATAAAACCTCTTCCAAAGTTAAATAGTTAATCGCAAGATCTGAAAATACAAATAATTAAGAAATTAATGTCAAATTACAATGATTATAATTTATAACCGATGTGAGTGTTGTCACTCTGATGTATTTAGGTTTCTAATTGACGTAATGTTATGGAAATAAAAAAAAAGATATGAAATTTAAATTCTTGAACTGTTTCAAGCGACTCTTCCAATGCGCACCACTAGCGATAAAATCTCAAAATATTTTGAAATTATATTCAAGCGAAAAGCGATTTGTGTAAAAAAAGAGTGTGAGGAAAGGGTTTGCAGCCGCAGTGGCTCCAGTCATTCAAAATAAAAATACGCTGTTCAATTCCCCAAACGGATTTGCGATCATGGGACTCCCACTGAGCTCGTGGTTGTGAGTGGAAGCCGGCGAATACCAGCGTCAAAAGGTTTTCCTAGTAATCCCAAGAGAAAGGGGTCGTGTGTGAGTGGCACGTTGGATCTCATTAACAGGCGAAAGAAGATTGTCTTATCGGTTATACCAACGTGAAAATTGGAAAACCGTCGCTTGGAGTCAAATTTCCCCAAAGAGAAGCGATAGCAAAAACTCCACTCCAGAGAGACATGAAATCGTAAATCCCAAAATACTCCCCGAACAACTTTTTCTCATTTCTCCGTAAATACTGAATGAGAAAATACGTTTACTGAGTTCACTTCGATTTTCCGGTGGTCAGGCACGTGTGCAACCTATAAATAAGTCGTTTCAAACTGCATATGGACGTCGGATTTTCCCGTCTATATGATAAACCTCCATTCACATCTCGATAGATTTCATTTCCAATGATCTAACTGAGTGATGCGGGGATAAAATGTGAAGAATGCGAGGGGCATAAAATGGAAAATAAAATTTATTAAAAATTTCCGCCTGAAATTCACCAGAAACCGATTGTCAATACAAATCGGTAGAATAATGAGGAAAAACTCGACGAGTCAGAGACAAAACAATTGATATATTTTAACCATTTTACATCGACAGGTCATTCTGTTTTGATTGATTGCGCTAGAAGAATTCGATGCCTATTACATTGCTCACTCAACTTCGCATTATTCACTCAATTTATTCCCTAGTATTTCCAATAATTCAAAAGCTTCGCGGTTATGTTACACCGCGAGAGATTCGCGTAGTAAGTTATGAGTGTTATTGAAGTCCTGTCTAGCAGTATTACCCGAGGGTGGGTAATACCACTCTCAGCCCTTACTTTTGTTATTTATTCATCAAGTAAAACCTGACATGCCTCCCGTGTTACACTTCAGAAATAATACACTAGATATTTGAAAATCGTTCCAAAATTATTTTTCACGTTTTGAGTAAACCTTTGAGATGCAAAATTTTAATCTCCCCTAGTTCTAAAAACCGTCTCCTCCCTCATCCATTCGCAATATCCGGTCCGTCGTATTTTCCACTTTCACGAGTTATTGTTCGTCCCTTTGTGCACTAGAGAAGGCCAACATTAATTTAAACATTCCAGAAATATTTTCCCTCGGTTCTAAAAAGATTGTTTACTCTCAATTTTTATCGCGGAATGTTCAATAAATTTTCATTAATATACCCCCCAGTAATTTTCTCAAAATATCCATCGACGCCATCCACTCACAAAATATCAACTTTCAACCAGAAAAAGGGTTCTCAACAAAAAAAAAAACCCCATTGGTTCAATGGCAACAGAAAAATCCAATTCCAAACAAAAGAAGTTAATATCGACAGCATAAAATTCTATCTACTCTCTCCAACAAATTAATTTCATCCCTCGAATATTTTCCCTCTGCCATTTCCTCCAATGTATACAAAGAATGAAAGAGCAAAACTTTGCCATTCATCCTCCAAACGACGAGAGGAAAAAAAACAAACAATCCTGAAAGTAATTTCAGCACTACCATGTTTTTTCATGCAGAAACCAATTGATAGTTTTCATAATAGTCATGTTTTCCAGCCCCCATATCTCATCGGCCGCATTTTACCCGCCGTTGCCCCTATTTTCATCAATTTTCCCCCCTATTCAGTGTACCGAATAGGAAAAATGGAAAAGAGAAAACGTATCGAATTGGAATGGAATTCCCAAGCCGTCGCAACAAGGAAAGGCATCAGAGCGAAGAGAAATGCGAGAGTACGGGCTTTTTTTTCCCCAATTTTCTTGTGTACAACCCACTATCTCATTCTACAACCCCATCCCACTCATTCCTTCTCCACCAGTTCTCATTCGCTGTTTTTCTCACAGGAATGACAGCCATCGATCGTCTAATCGCCATGGCTGACCATGTCCATGTCACAGAGTCCAAACTACTGTGATATAGACGGGCAATAACCGTCCGTTGGGCCATTTCGTCCATAAAATGCACATGAAACTTCGTTATCAACCCCTTTCCATGTTTCCCAGATCAATCAGCCTCTGATGGACCGCCATCGCCTGTGCGAACTAATTAACCCCCCATTCCCGTCTCCCCCTCTTCACCCGCAAAACCTGAAGAACCGATACTTCGAACAAAAGCTACGAGGATGAAACCTCTGAAACGTGATAGAAATTCGAAGAGAAAAAAAACCATACTCTCAAGAGTAGAATAAAATCCCTGAATGACGTGAAAATCACGAGCAACTAATTAGTCGTCGATCGATAGCCATGCACTGGAAACATTATCGGCTCGAATCTCCACGTTTCTCATCAAATTGGGGTGGTAGGCGCCTATCAAGTGCACTCCAGCCTGAATGCAAAGTCCATGAAATCTTCTTTCATTAAGAATTTCGTGAGGCCAAAGAGGGGAATTAAAATCCGTGCACAAAGGGGGCGAGAATTGAACACCGGATGGAAGTGCGAAAGATCTAAAAGGAAAGGCTGAGGGACTTTGATTCTTCAGTGAAGAGAATGGCCGACTGTGTGCCTCTATGGGGATAAGTGATGGCATCTAACGAGTAAGGAATTCTTTGTCTTCTCTTTTATGTCGAAATGTGCGTAGGGAATAATTGAGGCGAGAGCCGAGTAAAAGATTAAATGAGTGGACGGAACGACTCTCATTAAATCAAAATCTATTGTCTAAATGAAAAAGTTACGTTTCGAATGGCGCGAACTGAAATTTAATTTTATGCTTTTAATGGGAGGGGAGGGGTGAGCGAAATAACAGGATTATTGAGCTTTTCTATCTTCAGACGGTTTCCCCTAACTGAGAGGACAATTTCATCCTGTCAATGGCATTATTTATTTAAAAACTTTTTCACAGGGAGAATTGAATTTTTTCTGTTAGTGTCGGTGGTATTATGATAACTCGCACTAGCATAATGAAAGGCGCTTCTCTCACTCGATAGGTGTTTACATTTTTATTATATATTTTTTCGTTGTTGTCAATTTCATATGGATTTCGTCAAGATTAAAAATAACGCGAAAAACGAAACTACCAATTTTTTTCTTGTCAATTCCAAGTGCTTTGAAAAATGTACGATCCATTTTCTCAGGATTTTAAAAACACCTAAAAAACAGAAAATTTTCTCAGGAATCTAGCGCTGAATTGAAATCACTAACTCCTCTAGCGCTCGTGAAATCGGTGGAGGCATAGTATTACTGCCCCACCTCCGATCTTTTTCAAATTTTTGAGGGGGTATAGTAGACGTGGAGGCTAGTGAGTTCCCAAAATATTAAGAGTCAGGAGTCATTAGTTTGGAAGTAACGGACTCCGGAGCATCGCTTACCTGACCACTTTGTGCGTGAACCGGAACCAACGGCGTGGATGTGGTGGTCTGGTCCCAAGGATACCACATGTTGACAAGGCACAGCACAAATATGATCATAAATATGAATCCCTACGATCCTCCCCACGGGCAATCCATCCAATGGAGATGATTCCAATAACGGGGGCCACAAATTTTGATCATGTATTTCGTACGTACTTTTTCTCAAGAATCTGGGAAAACTAATATAAAAAATCTACCTCATTTATTTATCAATCTTTTGATGATTATTTGATGATTTTTCATATTTTTATTATTTTATCCATCACATATGTTGTGGAATTGGGGGAGGGTTACCGCGCAAGTCTTTATTTTTACTCAACAAATTACGAACAATGTTGAAAATTTCTAATTTCTAATTTAGGGAAAGAAGTGAAAATTGTCGTTTTATAGAAAATTTGAAAGATCCTATCATAAAAAGGACGTGCACCTCGGATTTCGAATCGAATCGAAAATACGAATAATCTGTCACGGTTACCCTTGTGACCTCCTGTGCTCCCCTTGTCACCTTGCTGTGAACCTTAATAAATTTACAAGCTTAAAATACTGAAAAATGCATTTTCAAAACTTGAATTTGAATGTAAAAATGAAAATTTCTGCTCAAAATTGGTAACATTTTTTAATTTTAGATTCGTTCACAAGGCTCAAGCGCCCCTTCAGCCCCCCCCCCCCCCCCCTCAACCCCAATCCCCAAAGTCCCAATATTGTAAGGTACAAGTTGGAAATAGTCGAAGATTTCACATTCAAAAATGAAAAACTATAATAAAAAATTTTAATAGAATTTTTCCCTTATTTTTCCCGAATTTCTGAGAAAAAAATGCATTGGAACTAAATGATAAAAATTTGTCGCCCCAATTATCGTAATCCTGCCATCCAATGAAATTTAAAATCAATATAAAAATATTCACGAATGGACTTTCCGTAAGCAAGAAATTGCAGGTCTTCCTTTGGCAAGGGAGTAACACTGGGTTTTCACCATGAGCACTTTGATATAAAAGTTGCAAAAAATTAGAAATTGAATTTTATATACACTGATAATTGCACAAAGCAGAGATCTCCCGAACATCTACCATCCATCACTAGTTCAACACACTAACTGAGCTAGAAACAGTCACAATTCGGATGATCGTGTCCGTATACAAATGTAAACACTTCTGACACTCTGTGTTTTGATGTTCTTTTGTCCGATGGCTCCTGTATTTAATGTAAACACCTAACGTGTTTATATCCATACCATTTTCCGACACTTATATTGGGGTAATATTCAAACTCTATTTTAAAATATGATAAATATTTGGAATAACCACTCCACCTCCATACTTGAATTTTGGTATATGTGGAGAACTGATTATGTCACATATTTACCAAAATAGTAAAAAAAATATTTTTTGGCGAGTAGGAGGTTTATATCACGAGCCGAAGGCGAGTGTATAATGCCACGATATAATGCCACGAGATATAATGCCACGAGTCAAAAACCACTTTTTTCACGAGTTACGAACAAAATTTTTCATCTCAATGCGTCGAAAAAGTACTTTTCATCACGCTGTGTCGGAAAAGTACTTTTTCGACACATTGAGATGAAAAATTATGTTCGTAACTTGTGAAAAAAATGGTTTTTGACTCGTGGGATTATATCACTCGCCGTCGGCTCGTGATATAAACCTCCCACTCGCCAAAAACCATTGTCTGTCACTTGTTACGAAATATACTATTTCAGCCACTCGTGATTATTTCCATCTGTCCCGTATTTTTTTAGTAATTTTTCTTGTTTGACAGGAGTGATCCACCGCAATTATGACGTGGAACCAAATTTTAGGTGAAATGAACTAGTGAACTAACCCTAATCCCTCAGTACTAAATCCTTAATATTCAGTTTAAGAAATTGACTCATAACGAATTCAGTAAGTAATTTCTCTATAATCGACAGGAAAATCTAATAATTCTTCCTCGTACCAAAATATTTAATTATAGATAACATATATCACATACACACCCTGACAAACATAAAATATTCAGAATACGCTTGAATCCTTTTGACTGAAAATCAATTTAAATTCACTTCATCTCAAAGGGAGCATTATCAATTGTAGATAGAACTGAGAGAGCGTTTGATCTGTCTCAGAGGACCATTCACATGAACGAGAAATGCTGGTTTGTCCCTTGAGCGTACTGCCCCGATGCGCCCTTTAGGGCAGTAGAGGTGTTTTCAAATGAGAGAGCGATAATGTTTCCTTTATTTCTATACCTGCAAAATTCAGGTGTTATCCATCAAAAAAAAAAAACAATGATCGCCTGCTGACTTCAAGATGAGCGTCATGAAATTATCGAAATAAAACGTCCGAAAATTGCAATCTAAGAAAAATCTTCACTTGAGACTCTTGGAAGATCTTCCTCGAGGCTTCCTGGGGGTTTCGCGGAATTATGTGACCAATTACAAACGTTGATTACACTATTATGCCACTATTAACATTTAAATAGACATCATCTATAATGAATCAATTTTATAATAAATTTTTTTGCAATGAATACCAGTTTTTTTTTAACTTCCCGATAGGAAGTTATTGGTTTCACCCCAAAAATGAAAATCGCTAATTTTGTGAACTGTCGACGTTTCATGACCAGGCGAAACGCCCCCGATGTTTTTTATCAAGTTGTACGTGTATGTGTGTGTGTGTGTGTGTGATCACTTTTTTTGTGCACATTCCCGGACGAACGGATAGTGCGATCGGAAAAATTTTGGTGACGATCGATAAATCTCATCCAGGACAAGACCGGATTACTTTGGGAGCGAAATCCCCCCACCCCATTTTGAGTTTTTTAAAAGAGCAGGATTGCAAGAAATTCTGATTTTTCAATTTCTATTGTTCACGCTCCCGCGCAGACGTGTCATCCGATCCAAGAAATTTTGATCGCGATCGATAGGCATTGACTCTGTCTACATCCCATTCGGACGGGAGTAAATTCCCCCCACCCCTTAAATTTCTAGGTTGATATTTCAGTCCATCGGGACGTTGGTTACGAGGCTCGTTAAGGGCCGAATAGAACAAAAAAAAACCGCGTTACGAATTGTGTTGAGAATTAGTCAGGAAGATAGTAGTTCAACGCAAGAACAGTGGGAGCGAGCGTAGCGAGCGACCAACAACCCCAACCAATTTTTTTTTTAATATAACATAACAAATGTCCTATTACTCGCTCCGCTTTCTGCTAGCCCTTCTAATCCAGCATTCGCCCTAACTTTCCCATTTGCCCAAAAAACAACATAAAGCGAATTTGAAAAGTTTCCGCGTCCCTCCCCGAATGTTCACGTATGCAGATGAACATGCAGATAGAATCGCGTCCCCATAGGGACATCGCACAACCGCGAGTCCCCACCCTGACCCTACCGCAGCCCCTGAATTCCTTGGGGAAAAAAAACCGCGTGAAAAAAAAGGAAAAAAAAACAGCAGACAGAAGTAAAAAGATAAAAATTGGGACAGGCTTTTCCGACACTTCAGGGCACCTGGAAGCTTGAAAGAGCAAGAACAAAAAACAACGCCGGGTGAAAAAGGGGAGTTGAATTGCTGAAGTGCACCGGTGAGGAGCACGTTCTCGCGTGTGCCCATAGAAGTCACGCGGGGCTATTTCACAGTGTGCGGAGGGGCTCCCTGCGTCTGTAATAGTACCTCCCGTACTCTCCCTACCACTCGTGTATATCATCCCCCTCCTGTTGGTCTCAGTGTCGTACCCCGTTTTGGATGACTCGACGCAGTCGCAGACGTTGAAAACATTGGCCTCCCACTTCAACCTGTGGAGATGACCTCCCTGGCTCACTCACACCCTCACCCTACCCCGGCAATCCCAGACTTGGCGCTGCTGGCTGCCTCGGTCAATTCTCAACCAGTATGGCGCTACGCGCTCTAACATGCCACCCGCCACCACCACAATTTCTCGCTAATTCGAGGTAAATAAAGTTAACGTGTACGCGCAATTATTTTTTCACACCTACAAAATTCATTTGAACTTCTTCCTAAACTTATTGTGAATGTATTTCAATCGGCAAGGATTTCTGTTGATGTAAAATTAATAAACACTGACAATTGACAGTAAGAACGATGATAAAAACAATGAGAAATGGGGGACATGAGGTGGGCCAAGTGATAGAGATCTGAATACAGAGAGACACGCATTCGTGAGTACATGCGATAGGTGCGTGAAGAGAAGTGGTGGGGCATTACGGCGAACCTCGTGCTTCTCCTGCGGCCACTGCGGTGAGAAGCGGCGTCGGTGACTGAGCACTTGATCGACAAGGATTTATCCCATTGGGTGCATGTGAATGCATCGTAAACGAATAATCGAGGAGTGGGAATCAATATTTGGTCTCGTATTGACTGACAAGATGACGGACAAAGTAGATGAACTGATGAATCTGGGGATTGATTGCCTAACGTTTATTAACTGTCCGTAGTGAGTGTGATTGGTGAAAATATTGGGATAATCACGGCTTTAAGAACTTTTGACATTTGTTTTGGGAGTTCAGGGTGGGGGGGATGGTTATGGCTGGTTGATTGAAAATATTATTCTCCGGCCGGCGGTAGAGATAACATTGACCTCCGGATCCTCTTTGTCCGCTAGGCAATTTGGATAATTCTCCTGGGCCAGCGGCGACGAACGGGAATTGTTTTTGCAAGAAAACTGTTTGGCCAAAATGGCATGTCCATTCTCACGTGGCTATGGGAGAGGTCGAGTGGATGAGGTCACCGATGATGAGCCGGAGAGGGCTGAGGATCTTGGGAGAAGGAAAAATGAAAGATTTAAACCATCAAGACAATCATCGGTGCAGATCACGTCTTCGTTGCTGGGGGAGGAGATTGATGAACAGGAGGACACGCAGACTTTAAACTTGAAACATCTGAGAGCCGCTGTTCTTGTACTCACTAATCCCTCGGTATTGTTGGCATTCAGTTTATATCAATGTTTTGTGTTTGTGTACATTGCTAGCAAAATAAGGAGATTTGATGAACTGTTTACCATTGATTTTTAGGACAGACACACTGAATTTGAATTGGGGGTAAAGAAATAAGAAACTTCAAGTTTCAGGGATAATTCCGCGAAATTCCAGAATTTTTTAGCTGTGCAGAGACATAATTCCTCAGTAAACTGAATTTTGTAATATTGAATACCAGGTTACAATGAATATTCAGTAAAATCTGAATTTTCTTAATTTTTTTAAGCTGAAAAGTGTCTATTCAGTTTCATTGGTCTGGCAATTAAATAATACCTTCAGCCAAAATTTTGGAAATTTCCATTCATTTTTCAGAGGCCAACAAATCTGGACTATCCAGTCCTCTTTGATTATTCGACGAACTTATGAGTTTCCAGTGACAAAATTTCTTCAAGTTCCATTAAAAATTAAATGCGATAAACATTTACGAGAAGTGTATCGGAAAATTCAAATAAAATGAGGAAACAAATTTTGTTGTGTACAGTAGAGAAGATAGTCGATCGTTTCCAGAAGTACGAGGTTACTAGTTTAGGAAATGTGGGGTTGTCACATGCCCTGTCCTGACTCAACAAAATGGCATTGCTTGTGGTAAACACTCATTGATATTTCAGTTGTAGAATCGTTAACTAGGTGAAGTTTTTTTCTGAAGTAATCCTGAATGACTTTTAGCCTCTATACAGCAAAAATCATCAATCAACAAGAGTCTAGTTTCCGCAGTGCTCCCGGACGTTTCCTCATCTTCCCTTGATATTAAATTATTTCCAAATTAGCGATGACTCCCCAAACTATATTCTGAACCTCCCTTCCTCATCTCTCGCATGTCTCATCAATCAAGGTAAAATTACCGAAACAATTTCCCTTCAAATACTTTCAAAATATCAGTCACTCTCGCTCCAGAGACAAGCCCTAATTAAAATAATTGAAAAACGGAACAATCACGTGAAACTGGCTTCATTTTATTAATTACTTTTCACAGAGAAGCGATGAATCCGCAGTGGGTTGAAAACTCCCGGGAATATAATTTCATCATTAACGAATATCTGTTGAAAAAAATACGTATTGAATATCTTTCCTTCCCGATTAAATTGATACAAACTCAACTAGAAAAAATCGCAGAAAAGACAGTATGGGCGTTAATTAAAATTTAATTGAAAAATCTAGAACAGTATTGCCTTAACCATTAGCGACAATTAAGACATCTGCCTTAAAATTGCTCGGGTGAGTCCAGAAAAGAGCAATAACAGTATTGCGTTCGTTGAGATTGTTATTATACTGCTTCGACTTTCAAACTCAGCTGTAACTACATAAATATCTGCAATTTTAATTGATTTAATGAAATTGATGATCTGTCTTAGGATGTACTTCATCCTGAATATGTCAATTGATCGTAAAGGAATGTATAGGGTAATACCCACAGAAAATAGTATATTTCGTAACAAGTGAAAAAAAATTGTTTTTGACGAGTGGGAGGTTTATATGTATATAATCCCACGAGTCAAAAACCACTTTTTTCACGAGTTACGAACAATTTTTCATCTCATTGTGTCAAAAAGAACTTTTTGATCACGCTGTGTCGGAAAAGTAACTTTTGAGTCACTCGATGCGAAGCGGAGTACTTTTTCGACAGATTGCGATGAAAAATTATGCGGGTAACTCGTGAAAAAAGTGGTTTTTAGCGAGTGATATAGGCCTCCCACTCGCCAAAAAGCATTTTTTTCACTTGTTACGAAATGTACTATTTCATCATGCTGTGTCGGAGAAGTAACTTTTCAACACATGTAGATGAAATAGTATATTTCGTAACAAGTAAAAAAAATGTTTTTTGGCGAGTGGGAGGTTTATATAACCCCACTAGTCAAATACCACTTTTTTTCACGTGTTACGAACAATAGTTTTCGACACACTGAGGTGAAAAATTATATTCGTAACTCGTGAAAAAAGTGGTTTTTGACTCGTGGGATTATATCACTCGCCTTCGGCTCGTGAGATAAACCTCCTGCTCGCCAAAAACCATTTTTTTTCACTTGTTACGAAATATACTATTTCATCTCAATGTGTCGGAAAAGCACTTTTCAGACTCTCGACGTGAAGCAGGCAGTGACTGAAAAGTTACTTTTCCGACATAGCGTGATGAAAAATTATGTTCGTACCACGAGAAAAAGTGGTTTTTGGCAAGTGGGAGGTTCATCTCACAAGCCTAAGGCGAGTGATATAATCCCTCGAGTCAAAAACCGATTTTTTTTTCACTTGTTACGAAATATACTACTCAGTCACTCGACGCGAAGCGGAGAGTACATAATAGTATATTTCATAACGAGTGAAAAAAAAATGGTTTTTAGCGAGTGGGAGGTTTATACAATCCCACGAGTCAAAAACCACTTTTTTCACGAGTTACGAACATATTTTTTCATCTCCATGTGTCGAAAAAGTACTTTTCAGTCACTCTACTCTTCGCGTCGAGTGACTGAAAAGTTACTTTTCCGACACAGCGTGATGAAAAATATAAAATTAGATTCTCTCCTTATTTTTTTTCACAAGAGTCTTACGGGATTTTTCTTGCAACGTTTCTTAGATTTTTTTAAAGATCCGGACTGAAATCTTCCTGTTCAAATGACCAGCATTCTAAAATAACTCCATAAAAATGATTTCGAGTAATTCCCTGGATTTGATCTAAAATAAATTGCGGATAAATCACTGGTAAATTCGTGAAAAAACTGCATGAATGTTAATTAAGAGTTCATTCAGAAACGCTGGGAATCGCTACACCAGCAGCAATCAAGACATCTGTTTCGAAATTGTTCTGAGGGTCGTAAAAACAGCAATAAGAGTATCACGACTATCTCCTTAATGAAGAACCCCTCCTCCACCCGACACACCCACTGGCAAATGTTTTGATATTTAACCTTTTCGACTCTCAAATTCAACAGTAAGCACATAAACAACAGCAATATCAAAGGATTTTATGGCCTGTCTTAGGAGTTACTCCATCCGGAGCATTTGAATGCATCGTAAAGGAATATGGAAGCGGGCTGTATTTTACAGAAAACGTGCAAGGAGAAAGGGAGGACTCCTTTCTTTTTCGACAAGTCCTACGCAGGTTTTCTTGGATCATTCCGCTTTCAAATATTTTTATGGCAGAAGTGAAAAAAACTGCACGTTTTTCACTATTGTCGAGCGGAGTGTGGAAAAATGTGCCCTTTTTTTTTTCTACTGTCGTAAAATATTGTTCGATACACTTTAAAATAGCAGTTTCCGACTCGTGTGATCACAACCTTTGCCTCAGACTCGGGTTTCATTGCTCACACTCGCCAAGAAATACTTTTTTTCACCTGTATCGAACAATATTGTTTTTGATAAATTTCCAAAAAAATCTGTAACTATAACTCGCAGAAATTTATAAATTGCGCGATAGGAATTATCTTTGCCATTGCTGAAAGACATTTGCAAGAGTCGTCCTTGCAGGATCAGAACTATCAAATATCTATCAAATAACGGGAATACTTGAGGCAGACCATACCTGGCAAAGGGTGAGTTTGAGTGAGGCCAACGTAAAAAAAACCGAAACTCATTCCACCCCCTTTTCCAGAAGGTACGTCTCATTATTTATTGAAATTCATTCATTTTTTTTGTGCTATCACTCCCCGTATCTGTATCAATTAGTTTATTCTCGGGAAAATGAGATGAGGCTTCATGCAGGATTCAGCAAGCCGTCATTAATCACAGAACTAATTCGATTTTCTTTCACAATGAAGATGAACCTTCTGATCTTGTCTTTTTCTCACATTTCACCTGTTAGATAAAACCCCCGCTCCTTTGCTCTTTGTCACTTTAATAATGTGGGCTCAACTCCTGTCGAAGTATAACTCTCGCAAGATATAAAAGTTGCGCGGATAAAATCAAGCATAATGTCCTTAAATGAAATATGTTTTATTCACACATTTTTTCAGCGGTAATGAACCTGGAGCTGCTTTAGTATCCCATCGAGTATTAACAGGCCACAGCAGTTAGAATAGATTAATAACCTGTCTGAGGTTTGACTGCATCCGGAGAATATGAGTTGATTGTAAATGAACAATCCACACTGAGGGAAAAATCTTCTTTTGACAAAGAAAAGAATACACGGTGCAAGAAAATATCCTCTTGTCAATTCCAATATCCTAAAATCTGCTTATCAATCATTCAATTGTTGTATTGATTTTAAAAAATTTCCTGTCCTCACGTATACCCTTTTGGGCTTTTACGTATTTACCCTATAGTTATCTAATGAAAATTGAAATTTCTTCGTTGGAGATGACGAGTAATCACATTGAGAAAATATGAAATCATCCGGAATGAAAAATTTCTAAAGAGAAATAAAGCTAGTCATAATTGAAGAATATGAGAAATTCATCTCACTGGAACATTTGGATATTTCTCCCAACTACCAATTATCGTACAGAAAAGAGTTGGGGATTATGGTCAAGAACACCGATATTTATGATAAGAGTATAAGTTTCTGTGTTTAAAGGTTGAATGTGCTGCGCTAGAAATGGATTCATTCATCAAAAGATGTCAAAATTTAGAAGATTAGCAAGGACATATTTTCTTAACCCAAGTACATAGTCTTTGTCAAAAGGAGATTTTTCACGCAGTGCACGAGGATAGACCAACATTAACTCCCATGGTGACTGGTCAAAGAACAGATATGGTGAATGAGAGGATCAATCTGAAGATGAGTCACATATTGACTGCTCACAATTCTGAACAATTGTGAGTGGCGGAGATCCTTTGATAATCAGGATTCTGAGTCCTTCTGACACTTGTTCTACGACTTGAGGTTGTTATTCACCCGGCAGTCTCGCTCATTTACCTGAAACTTTTCGGAAAATTATTATGTTTATAACGAGACGTGATGAGGGGAAGGGCTCCAAGACTTGGTAGAAATTTCATGAGTTGTGCGCGACATCCAATACTCCAAGAGTAAGCGTTTTGGCTCAAGGCCGTCGGTTTTTGATCCATTGCTAGGGGGTTAGAGTAGATGAGGTCAGGTCAATGATGACCCAAAGAGGGTTGACGATATTGGTAAGAGGAAAAACACGAGAAACCATCACGACAAACTACGTCGCCGTAACTAGGGGAGGAGACAGATGAATAGGAGGACAGACTCCAAACTTTAAACATTTGAAAAATGCTATAATCATACACACCAATCCTTCGGGAATGATGAGCTTGCGGAGCGCAATGTGATGGTAGAACTTTTTTTGAAAAAAAAAAATTCAAATAGAATTAGAATTTTGAAAGAAAACATGCCGATAACCCAGCCGGAATCGGAAGCTGTCAACTGTTCCGGAGACTTCCGCCATTTTTATCTGAATCGCCGGAAAAATTACGACACCGCCGCCTAATTTTTCCGATTCAATTCCGAAGTCAGTAAGCGAATTGAGTTGAGATTTTTTTTGCAAATATTCACTATGTGCGGATTTGGACATTGCAATGCTTACTTTAAATTCTATCTGTGGGGAAGAGACATTTGAGTCGATTTGATGGCCTATCTGAGGATTAACCGTACCCGAATCCCGTCAGTTCGTAAACGGACAATTCACGTGGATATATCAATATTAGATCTGTTGACTGAGAAAACAACCCATAATGTGAATAGATTAATTAACCTGGAGATGAGTTGTCCATCGATCATTACCTGTCCATACCGTGCATAACTACCCAAAAATATTGACCAGCTGGGAAAGTGACCAGTTGCAACTTCAACACAATTTAATAGTGAATAATTAAAGAAAAAAATTATTGAATATTAACTACATAGGAACTCTTAAAAATATTTCCAAATATTTATCACACATAAATTATTATCTTTTTATACTTTTCTATAATATTTCAGACTTCAAGTAAATCGTTAACTAATAGTATATTGTGCAGCAAGTGCGTAAATACGCACATATTGCACACCTAATTTTGTGGAATACCTGCCAAAGTTCGTTTCGAGAGGAGGTTTGGAGGACACAGTGATTTTTTTTTCTGCCGAGTGCGGAAAAGTCAAGGTCATGTGTAAAGTGAAATTCGAGTGCTTAAAGCTTCGCTTTACGACCTCTACACCTCTAACTTCTACACACATTGTGCGGAAAAGTACCACTTTACGCATGAAAAACGACACCGAACAGTGAACTTTTTCGGCAGGTATGGCAAAAAGTATTTTTCATCACGCTGCGTCGGAAATGTGCTTTTTCGACACATTGAGATGAAAAATATTGTTCGTAACACGTAAAAAAAGTGGTTTTTGACTCGTGGGATTATATCACTCGCCTTCGGCTCGTGAAACCATTTTTTTTCACTTGTTACTAAATATACTATTATGTACTCATTGTATTACACTTTCGAATTATTTTTGCTGACAACTTGTATTTTATTTGACGATTACATTTCCAAGTGATACGAATAGTCTAACGCATACGCTGGATCAGACGTTTAAGTAATATTATTCTAGTGTTTCCATTTCAATTTCAAAGACAGAGTTTAGGCTGAGTTGACTGAACAAGTGCATTGTCAGTGACAACACTAATACATTTTCAGTGGATGATAGCCGTGAGAATGCTTACCTAAGCATTTTAGAGGCTGAAGCCTCTCGAAGGCCCTTGAGCCTCTCTGAATCCCCTCTGAGCTGTGGACAGGCAAGCCCTAATATACTCCTGAATTAGCGTCGCGAATCTGAACTTAGTTTCTGTATTTTTTTCGAACATCATTTGAGTATTTTCTAACTATAACCGCTTTGTTCCTCAACGGGCCTCTACCCAGCGAATTACCCAGAAGCTTGCGAGTAGTCTCGCAAGGTAATCAATAACGAATTAATAATAATTACGCATATTTTTTTTTCCACACATTGAGATGAAGAATTATGTTCGTAACTCGTGAAAAGAGTCATTTCTGAATCGTGGGATTATATCCCTCACCTTCGGCTCTTGATATAAACCTCCCACTCGTCAAAAAACATTCTTTTTTCACTTGTTACGAAATATTGTAATTTAAAATTGTGTTTGGCATGTGTTCCTGGAAAAAAATAATTATTCTATTTTTTCTAAATTGCGTATTATTAATTTTTCTTCTACTTTAAAAATATTTTGATTATTATCGAGGTTGAATCCAACTCATGCTTAACCTAATTATCCTCCAGAACGATATAATTTCGATGATTGAAACAGTCAAACTACCCTGGGAGAAACTTTTCCAGAAATATAAAATGAAAACGATAACTTCTTATTGGGAAGTTTAAAAAAAGAATACTCTGAGGAAATAAATATTTGTCAAAACAGTCTTTTTTCTCTCTGTGTTCGATGAATAAAACTGTTATAACAATTGATTTCTCGATAGAACTAAACATTGGGCAGGTTAAAATTAACTCAGTCAGAATTCAATATAACTTAGGAGAATATATCAGATTAATGGCCTGGGAATTGCTCCAGTATTTAAGCTACAAGTCTGGTAGCAAACCGTAAACACATAGACAACAGCAATTTGACTGGATTTGATAGGCTGTCTACATATCTTACCGAGCGATAGAGGGTCAGAGCTGATAAGAGACATGCCCCCTCCGTAAAACGATCCTACGGAGACCTATATCCCAACGTACATCCGATCCCACCGGAGAAAGGAGAGATAGTGGCAAGAAGGCGGGGGTGGGTTTAAGTCGTTCCTTAATACACTGTGATAAGCAATTTTCACTATCGTATCTTCTAAGGATTTCCCCAAGCCAAAATTGAGGAAGAGTGTTTACTCGATACAGATAAGTCCTCGAGCTTATACTCAGAATTGAAGTCACGATATGCGATGGGGAGATGCGATAAATTGCACGCTATGTTCTATTGATTTTTTTATTTGTTTGCCACCGTTCCCAGAATGTGTATTGCATCATTTGAGAGCTTGGGAGAATGAAAATACAGGGGAAAGGAGGGTGACATTAAATTTTTAGGGGCTCGTTGGATTTAGTGGGTTGAGTTTAGTGGGTCAGTTGTCAACGGGAAGAATAAATAGAGGGAAATTATGAGGAGTTCGAGATTTCACCAGATCTTTTCTTGGGAGGGTCATTTGCCGAAAAATCGAATATTTAACTATTAGTAGCTAGTGACAAAGTGTGTTAGTGTTTGCCTAGAAAAATAAATTGTGACCCATAAATGTAATTACCCTCCCGGGAAAAAAACCTCTGGAAATCTCGAACTACTCATAATTTCCCTCTATTTATTCTCCCCGTCGACAACTGACCCACTAAACTCAACCGATAAATGTTTTGAATGACCCCCCCCCCCCTTGCCCGCCATTATTTTTTTCACATTACGCTTCTAATGGGCGATTGTAAATGTCAAAAACGGGGTTTTCGCAAATGATTAGGTCAAAAGTTACGGGCTCTAGAATATCTCTTACCTCACCACTCGTTGCTTGACGGCCTAGGCGTGTTGGTGTCTGGCCACAAAGACAACACATGTTGACACAAGAAGCAGGCAAGGGACAATATGAAGATGACGTCAAAAATTATCATCAGGATGCCTCTAAGAACTACCGCCCCAACTCCTCCGGTCCTTCTGTCGGCAAAAAAATTATGAAGAATCTTTTTATGAAGAATGATCTTCACGTGTGGGTCAAACTGCCAGAGAGACCAATCAATCACTTGGGTGCGGATGGTGACACTGGGGCCTCGCCACGAGCACTCAAAAATGATAAAATTGAGTTCCAAGTGCATTCATCTTCGCACGATTCTCAGATACACCGTGTGTCAACCGTCTATCACTCATTTCACACGAAACTCAGCCACCAACAGCCGAAACCCGGTGATCTTGCCTATTTGTCAAAGTAAATACCTCAGGCACCTTTTGTTTTGTTTTTGTTTTGATTCACGTAAATGTAAATTCGTTCGATATACTAACCTCGACGAGTGTATTTAAAGTGCGATTGACCCGGAGTTGGAAACATTGATTTTTGTGGGAGTTATTAACATTTTTTTTTGAAATTATTCCCGGAGGTTCTTCGCTAACATTTACCCGGATTTTTTAATGAAACATTCTGGATAAAAAAAATTACCAACGTATTTTTAACGAATCTTTTCGTCAATATAATTGCACATTTCCACTCTATAATTGAATAAAATGTGCAAAATAAGTTGTCAACTATCCATAAAATTTAAATTTCCTTCTAAACGCTATTTCTACCTATAGACGTCCTAAAACATTTGTTGTTCAATTATTCAATTTCTGTCATATTCGAAACAAATTGCATCTTTTCTGACGAGCCTATTGAATTAATTTCCCATTTAAATTGCAACGTTTTATCCATGAGATTTTTTTTATTCAATTCATAAGAATAGTAAAGAGCGCCCGCATTGGCTTTATCAAATTAATGAACATCCAATCCCTCTATGATATTTCATTACTATAGAACACACTGATGATCCTTGAGGGAAATATCGGAAACACAAACGTTTACAGTTACGGGTTCAGAATTGCAATGTCATTGGGTGGGTGCGATAATCGACAACCTAACTAAGCAATACACGTCATACGCTGATAGCAACAGTGCATTACAATAGATTCAATATTCTCTGCTGCCAATCAACCACCAAAAATCAAATTAACCCTGAAATGTTGACATTCAATATTTACTCGAAAACGTAGGATAATTAGATTTTTGAAGTGAGGATATTATTAAAATTTGAATAAGATGAGGAATTATGAAGCTTATCGCCAAAATTAAATATCACTTGTAATGGAATCTACTGGGAATTGGACATGATGAAAATTGTTTTCCGAGTTCTCATAATATTTTGTACCATACACTGCCTTCAGTATTTGTGGACAGAATAAAATGTAAACAAAAGAGCATTTGTCGTGAAATATCTATACAATTAAGGTACTCCTCTAGACAACCTAATGGTCGCCATCCCGGGAGACGTGTTTGCTAACGAAAGCTAGCCAATAAATTTTTTCTAGGAGCTGGCTGCACAATAGCGCCAGATTACCATTAATCACCAATTTACCAACGTTAATTACCAGAAAACCAAGCGATAAGGATTCTCGTTTTCCTCGATGATCCCGAGTGTGTTCAACTTGAACACACTCTAACACAACACACAAAACACACAGCACATTCTAAGAGCTGATAAATATTTACTTAAAGAATGAACCAGTGCAAATTATTGTACCACAGCAAAAGGATTCTAATTTTTTTTGTACTTTCTCATGTAACCTCGAGAACTTAAGAGAATTGGATTTTTTGCTAATTAATTATTAATCTTCTAATGCATACGAGGGCTTGCACCCTCATTGGGCAAATCAAGAATCAATAACAAAGGATTTTCTCAGATGAGACTGAAAAATGAAAATAAATACTGTTTGAATTTTTCCGATCTTCCATAAGTTTACTCATTTATTTTATTTATTTATTTAGTTTTATTATCAGGTGGATCTGGAGGTTGAGAATGACTCGAATACTGTCGTTTCAATAACAGAAAGGTAACAAAAAGTCTACTTGCCGCGAGCTATTGATTCGTATCCAGTTAATTTTTTAGCTTGCACGAGAGAGCGAATACGAGTCTTTTTGCCACGGAATTTTTGTTTGCATTAATAGAATTGATATGTATACATTGAAATATTACGGTAGAGACCAGGGAAAAAACGTTGGAATTGATGAGACCGACTTATGTCATATGAAAGCTGATAAATTCAAGGACGGTTGAATGTCACTTAAGCTGAGGAATACAGAGTGGTTTGAAACGGAAATATACAAATATACGTTGAACTTTATCAACACAAATACAGTGCGCTACAGAAAGGAATTCTCAGCTTTCGAATAAACATGTAACACAGGGTTTATTCGCAAACCAAACCACTTGAGCTGAGCAGACGTAGAGGAAAAGCTGATGAGTTTTCTGTGGATCGAAAAAAGTGGCTGTTGCTACCTGCAACAATATTTCCCTTGTTTTTCCGCGTTGTGAACCCAGTTTTGTAAAAGTTTTTATAGGAATTTTCAAAATGTTAAAATCAGGCGGACAAATTAACGTATAATCATCAATCGTTGGGAGCCAACGTTAGAAAACACTGTTAGAAAAAAAATGAAATTTCATTTGGCGGACCATTTTGTGAAACTCCGGAATTTCTAGCAATGTAGAGACGAAAAGTCCTCGATGTATTTAAATCCCTAAAGAAGTATGAGTATTTAGTACTAAGTTACACTCAATATTCAGCAAAATAGGAATTTCCATTAATTTTCTTTCCTAAAATTATATTCAGTCTCATTGTCCTGAAAATTTAAGACGAGCTCCGATCAAATTTTCTGAATTTCCATTAATTTTAGGGGGCCAGTGAATCTAAAATTTCCAGTTCTCATGGATTATTAGACAAAATAATGAATTTTCAGTACTGATCTTTCTGGAAATTCCAGTGGACATTAAATGCAATACAAATTTCCATGAAGTGCAGCGGAAAAATCAGACAAAACATGTTACCAAGGTTCAATAATACAGCTCATAAACATTACATTTTTGTAGGTTTCTGCAATTATAAGTTTTTAATTATTTTTTCCAATTATTCTCTGAAAAATAGAAAAAAAATGGAAATGGAGGTAGACCCCTGAGAGAAACTATAATTATACCAAACATATTTGTTTCGGCCAACCAAATGTCAGAAATATTAGGATTAAAACCCTTAAAATTTTCAGATAAGAAGAATATTTCATTGGCCAAATTACATTTTTTGTTCATTGATAATTTTCAAGAGTAAACTACCTTCTTACCCCGTCAATAAAATTAAAAATATAAATCTCTCGCTTTCAGCTCTCAATCTCGACCTTGCAATTAAAACTTAAAGCAGCATTGAGTGGTTCACTGCACTGATACGTTAGTTATCAGTGAAAGCTTTGTGCAACGGGTATTCCATTAGAACTACCCCGATATACCAGTACACCTGTGAATACAGGTTCAGTATAAACGCACGATTCTCGCACAATGTCATTTGGGTGAATCAATGAGAAGGGGAGGTAAAGAGAGGTCTCCCACGTCGGACGAGTGGGGTGAACGGATAGAGCTGACTACAGTAACCTCGCGTAGAAGCTTGCACCCTCACAAATAAAGCCACTGGCACTCGAGAGTGAAGCCCTCTAGGCCTTGCCTCGGGGTTAAAAATCGCGGGCAAGGCCTCACCCTTTCTTTTTTTATTTTATCCACCGAAGCAGTGACGAGAGGGTGAGGCGCAATCCCGAGGGCAATTGGGCCAAAAGCAACGGAAAATAGGATAGAGTGGGGGCCTCCAAGTCGATTTCAATAGGTCAAATGCTCAAATCAAATACCTGTTGAACAACTTCCAATCGAGCATACATGCAAACACCCTCTTCCCCCCGAATTTTCATTCTTTAGAATTTTAGATTTCTGTCTTCCTTTTTTTACTGTTTTTTTTTTGTACATCGAGAAAAAAAAGTACTTTTTTATAAGAAATTAAAACCAGAGTTTGTGTAAATGTGCTTCAGTTGGTCGTCTAAAAAACATTTGATCGGCAAATTTATGTTTTGTTTCTCAGTATGGCAGATAGATAGGAAATTACTCCGAAAATGGCAGCCAAAAATTTTTATAATTTTAGTAAATCAATTTCCATGTATTTTATTATAAAAACCAACTTTAAAAACAAAATTGGGAGGCTGAAAGGGGAGACCACAAGCAGTAGGCGGTGAGCAATTTCTTTCTCAGAATCCCTTCTTATTTCTATAACGTGTCCCTAATAAATAATAAAATAATTAAATTTGTTAGGAACATTGGAATGATCGACTATCATATTGCTGGAGACAAGGGGTACTATCATCTGCTCTACTAACTTCATTACACTTGTATTATCGTTATGAAGT
The DNA here is from genome assembly GCA_030522845.1 of Psyttalia concolor. Classification (NCBI taxonomy): domain Eukaryota; kingdom Metazoa; phylum Arthropoda; class Insecta; order Hymenoptera; family Braconidae; genus Psyttalia; species Psyttalia concolor. The sequence goes on from JAPYZM010000868.1 coordinate 30,306, forward strand.
TGGTACTTGAGCTCGGAGGAGGCCACTACTCTACTCTCCAATTCTGTACCAAATTAATTTACTAACATTGCTGTACGACAGCTCAGAGTCCGTCTCGCCAAAGATTAAGCTGAGAGAATCAAGCGATCTCCACCATTCTGTTGTACCCAAGTGTGGGGAGTACTTAATATTATTCTGGTTCTAGGCTTAAAGGTATAAATCCCACCAATACTGTATCGGCAGTTAAATTAAGTAGTTTATTATCAGATTGAGTAACTGTGTCATCTGACTGATTACAAAGAGTTTACGACTTTTGTACGCGTTGGAGTTCGGTTCAGCTCTAGTCCATATAGACTTGACGGCCTCGTAAATAACCCGGGTAAAAAAAAAAGATTTTGAAAACTTTTTAAAATATTTTTCAAAAATTTTTGGAAAATTTAAAAAAAAAAGTCTGAAACATTGTCCAAAATATTTCTAAAAATATGTGAAAATGTTTTAAGAAACGTTGGCCAAAACGTTTAGTTTTCAAAATTTTCAGTATCTTCAAAATTTCCAAAATGTTTCAAAAAATTCGTAAAAGAATGTCTAAAAAAATTTTCGAAACCGTTTTTTTTTTTTACCCGGGAATACATTGGTTGTTTATAATTCATCACTTGGTCAGCATAATCCAGTTATGCTGGCAAGTGTCACACTGGCAATGCGGTATGTCCATATATTAAACAATAACGCAATTACTCAAATCTGGGCCATAACAATTCCACCTCCCCCTAACGGACGCGTCGATTCAAATTCGACTAACTGTCGATTCTAAGAATCGAGTGATCCACTTAGTCGATTGCCATTCGATCGCTAGTCGATTGTGATGTCCAGTGTAGGTAGCTTAAACGCCCTACAATCAAGTTTCCTGAAAGTCGATTGCGAGTCGATTCAAGCTGGACATCTGTTGGTATCGAGTCTCAATCTGAATTTTATTTCGATTGAAACAATTTTCTTATAATCTGTTGCTAATCGACTTATACTCGATTCCAACAGATTTCCAACTTGAATCGACTCGCAATTGACTTTTACGGAACTTGATTGCAGGTCGTTTACCCTACCCAGACACATCACAATCGACCAACGATCGAATGACAATCGACCAACCGCGTCGCTTGATTCTTAGAATCGACAGGTCCGCCAGGGCCACTTGTAGTTTGATTTTTGAAATTTTGCCTCATTATCTGCCTCATTATTAAAAAATTCTCGAAAGTTAGACGATTCCTCAAAATCTCTATTGTCTGTTATTAATTTTATCTCTGAAACATTACTGAGATTAAAAATTCTGAAAATTAATGATATTGGGAAGAGGGGGAGATTAGAAGGACTGAAAATATTCTGAGGCGGAGATATTTAAATGCAAGTAAATCACCCAGAATAACCTGTGGCGTATGTGTAGGTACAGTTGTGAGAACTGAAATCAATATCCAACGGGGCTTCTATACACGCCGCCTTTCCTACCACGTATTTTACAATTCTAAATGCCTCTTAAACTGCGACAAGATTCGCCCGCCCTTATTTTACTTCCAGAGATATAAGTGATCTTCCATATGGAGAAGGGTATTTCTTTGAGAGAGAAAGGGGGGGGGGGAGGAGAGGAGTTGAGAATAGTTGAGTAGGAATTTCTCATTAATCGGTAATTGAACGAGCCATAAGGGGATGCGGAACAGTAATAAACTATATTAATTGTAAGAACGAAAATTATTTTCATCCCGCCAAACGCCATTTACGAAGACTGTTCTGAAGAAAGTAATAAAATAGCCAGTTTCGCAAATAATTCAATGGAATTTTAGATTTTTGAGCAGCAAGAACACTAGGATTTTCTTTCACTTACAATTTGTGAAATTTCGGCTTCACTGTTTCGTTTATTCGCAATGGATCATCATAATGGCAAATAATTAACGGAAAAATCATAATTTCCATTGAAATATCAGGAAATTATGAGCCAATACAAATTTCTAAATGAGTAACAAATGTTTTTGAGGAGCTATTATTTTACCACCCAATCGGTTTGCATATTCTAAAAATTTACATGAACCTTTGAAGTTTTTTGGGTCTACCAGATTAGCCACTTCCCTCATTCGTCCGCCAGAACTTTCCGCTTACTGCAGTTCTAATTAAATTAAGAGAATAAAAAATAAGGGATTCTCAGAAAGTTTTTTTCCTCGATCTAGATGAACTTCACCGAAGATTTAATACCTCATCACCCGATTTCTTCACTCCTCTCTGTCTCCATTCGCCGAGATGAGAATGCATCGTTAGCTCTGGTTACACTCCACCTCTCATCTTCGGTCGCAGAATGAAATTTTCATTGAGAAAAACCGATGAAAACAGCTTTCAAGAGAAGGAAAAATCCAGTGATAATTTCTCAGTTTCACATCCGAGAATATTTCATAACGAAGGAGCTTCTTGATTCATAATTAAAGCGTCCAAGGCAATGACTTATTCCCTCGCTTCCTGAAATAATCCGGGGTCTGAACATTCGCCGATGAATTTTTAAAACAAATGTTTTTTCCAAAGAGTCAAGAAGAAAACGTCAACAAAAAAACCGGAATATCTTAATGACCGGAGCTGGCTCCTACGGCGCTTCTTCCGTAGGAGACCCAGAGAGAGAGAGAGAGAGAGAGAGAGAGAGAGAGCGACGGCGAGAGTGAGAGAGAGTAAGGAAAGACTTCCCTAACTCTCTTCATATCCCTCCACCAAGAACTGAGGATAATTAACTTGCTGGATAACAAAGTATCGGAAATTGTTTTTTCCGTGCCTCGTTTCTCAGTCAACAGGTAACTCGCTAGTTTCGAGTGAAAAGCAGATCAAAGAGCCATAGTCAGAGGCTTGAAAAAAAAAAGCCTCCGAGTGGGACAAGTAAAAAGTCCTTTATTCCAAAGAATTTTTGTTTCACCCCAAAAACTTTCACACCTATTTTTTCCTGTTCCTTCATGCCCTCCACTGTTTCTTCAGACGTGAAATTAATTACATTTCCCAGTCCTCCGGGAGCCAGAAAAAAATCAGTGGAGTGGCTGCACTTTTCAAGTGGAGATATTTTTTCACAAAGGTAATAGAGACTGATCCACAGGAGGTGCCGAGCGAGGGGAGTAGTGAGAAAGGGAATAAAAACAAAAGGAATTGAGGAGGGAAGACCACTGAAAAAGCTTCAAAGGATCGATAGCGCCTACAGTTCTCGTTCCAGGTCAAAGTTCATTTGGTTGTGAATTGGAATATTTTCTGAGGGAATATATTCACGCGATGCTTGTTATCCGGGGGGAATTTGATCGCTTTGGGAAGATTCGCCTGTGTAGATTCAGCTCCATTGTGCCAATTGTCAATACACGGGATGTTTTCGGACAATGATGGACTGATTGATGATCTTCGGCACCAGTGCACACACTGGGCGCCATTGTTGCATGGGTTTTTCCGGTATATTCAGATTTTTTTATCGATTTATGGTGAAAGACGATTGTCATTAATCTCGTAGAAAGCTGCGATAAAATTTGGATAACTGAGTGAATGGAAATACCGAATTTGGGGAGGGAACAATAATAATCCGGAGAGATGAGGAACTGGAGCGAAAGGGAAGGGTGAGGGGCGGAGGGCAAAGTACAGTTGAATTGTGAATGTGGAATATCACGCGGCGGATGATTTGATAATTTTTAGTAGGACAACCGATTCGTGGGGACATAATATATCAATACAGAGACCTATTAATGATTTTCTGTAGGCTATATGACTAATTTTAATCACCAATATTTGATGACAAAATGTACAAAAATTATCTGTTAAAATATTTGAAGAGTCCCTTTCATTTAACCCATCACTGGTCGCGCCAACTTTCCGTAATGCTTACGCGCGCGATGAGAGAAACTCTCACGGCTACGCGCGCATTCGATGAGACAATATTTGATCGTACTTGTGTCTTAAATTTAGAACTAATTATATTTATATATTATTTACCTTGTGTATACAAAAATTGCAAACAGATTTCCGCTTTTCCCCAACCCACCGGCCCACCGCCGATCAGCTCTTCGGCCTTTATCGGCCGCGATCGAGCTCACCCGAAGCGCTCTCCTCGCCAACTGCCTTTAGGCGCGCAGTGAGAGAA
>JAPYZM010000869.1:0-23929 GCA_030522845.1 Psyttalia concolor
AAGGCTCAGGGGGTTCTAGGGGTTTCTACTTTCGTTTTTGGGCCCATTTGCAATCACTTTCAGGATATTTTCTGCCCTTCAGCGACTTTTAGGGCCCTTCATCACAAAATCATTGCCCATTATTGCTATCAACGTTTTAGTCAATTATTTCTAATTATTTTCGTTATTCTCCACTCAATTTGTTCCGCAATAAACAGAACAAAGAGCAACTGCGTCGTACATCACCACAGGCCGGTCGCCATCTTGAGTGTGCGCGGAAGCGATGCGCGCAGGTAATGGCCGGAGACGATGCGCAGAGCGCCAGTTTTACAATTTTCGGATAGACCATTACAAAAGACTCTAATTAATTTATTACAATTAAATAATCTCATTTTAACATTGAACTAATTATACAAGACTGTCATAAAAATTATATATCCCGGTTTAAAATTATTTTATCAATTTTGTTTCTCACTTTTTCTGAAAGTACCTGTCAAATTGCGAGAAAAAAATTGTTCAACTCCGTTTATTACATCAGAGAGAACAATTAGAGGGAAACAATTTGGATTTACAAAGCGACAACCTCTGAATTCATCCTCTTAATTTTCTTTGGAAAAATGACATAATTTTATTCACCACAAATTACAAAAAAAATAGTAAATTAAAATCAAAAATGAAATTAAGATCCATCTTTGTACGCCACCCTGGACAAGGCAACATAGCAATTCTTCGTGGACTGATCCATGTATCCAATGGGGCCTATTTCGCAGTCTGCACAAGCTAGATATTTCACATTTCCCACTGTTTTTGTGACACTGACATTCTCAAAGGTGTACATGTCCTCTACCACCCAATAATTCTCCAATTTCTCGACTTTCTCGTCCTCCCCTTCAGCTCCTTTGCTGCGCATATGTGGGAGGTCGAACTGCAATTGCCAAATTATGCAAAATTCAAGACAAAAAAATCAAATTTCCAATTTTATTATTTTTAGTCGACTAAACTCATTTATTTTATTAAAATCAGATTCATTTAACGCGAAACAATAAAAGTATTAATGAATAAATGAATAAAATTGTCTCATGCCGATAGATAATTAAATAAATAACATATCGAGACGATATTTATTTACCTCCTGCACGAGAAAAACTCCAGCTCCTGGGTTCAGTATAACCGAAGGACAAAATTGACAGGCAATTTTCAATTTATTTCTCCCTTTGTTGTCGTATTTATCGACGTCATCTGATTCAACAATCGATGACATTCTCAATAATTATCGATTATCAATTATTTTTGATAAACTCAGAGTGGGTTGGATTGGATTTATTCTGCAATAAATAATGAGATTAGTAAATGCCAAACTGACAGCTGCTCCAGTATTTTCAATAAAACGAAAACTATGACTTTAATATTAAAAAATTATGACTATTGCATATAAATAATCGTTGAATAATTAATAATACTACCAGAGGATTGTGAATAATGTCACTAATGTGATGCCGGTGAGGGTGGAATGTTTTTAGTGCTGCCCAAAATTGAAAGAACTCCACTTGCATTTCATGGCCAACATAACCTAATCCCCTCGAGGCATGAGTCTCAGGCGATGTAGAAGTGGCCATAACCTCCTTCCACTCAAAAATCAGTGGTTCTCGTTAACAATCAGCAAGAAAATATTGCCAGTTTGACAGAAAGCCCCAGATGACTGACAATGTTTGCTCTTCTTCGTAGAATTCCCAAGAGTCGCCTGGCTCTCTTCGGATTGTTTGAAGAATCAAATGATGTTGTGAAAACCCCAGGGTATGAAGAGCTATCAGCGAAGTACCGAGGTATGGAGGCAGTTCGCCGGATGTTCCTACCGGAGTGAGTAGATATGAGCCCTCAGAGAATATTAATGAGTTTTTCCATATAAACCAATGAATAATTACATGAAGCAAAAATTTTCCTGTTAAAAGCGAAAAACGAACTTATTTCAATATTAAATATCTTGTGAACAAATGATGCGATTTCGATGAGTTTAATTACATTTTAACGATTATAACGAATACTTGGGATGGTCAAAAAATTAGGGAATTTTACTCAGCGGATTCTGAGCTTTTGGGGTTGAAGCAAGTGAATTTGATGCAAAACCAAATGTGACTTCGTCAATGTAAAAAAATTTTTATAATCTGTAGTCAATATGGCGAACTCTCAAAAGAGCTGGTGACCTGTATCCACATGAGTATGACTAGCATCTTCTTTGGGGTCGTCTATGGGGCGATCAGCCACGGCAGAAAGGTCTGGTTCGACTTCATTGAGAACAATCAGGCATCACAATTCCAGAATCATATGGACGCTAAAAGGCAGTTGCAGAACCACGTGACAGTGGCAATGGGGAAAGGAGCCTTCAAATGGGGGCTCAAAATCGGTGGATTCACCACTGTCTTCATGTGAGAAATTACAGACATGCCAAAAAAAAATATAAACAATTAAATGTGCTTCTTACGTGATCAAGAGAAATTCAGTATCTTTCTTTCTGATTTTTCATTGACAATTACTGATTGGATTGTTTGCAGATTTTTGCAGGAGATTTTGAGGGTACATCGAGGCGAGCCTGGCATAGTTGAATACGTGGGAGCAGGTCTGATAACAGGAGGGTTATTCAAGCTGAATTTAGGACCTAAAGGATTCGTCGCTGGATCCGTTGTGGGCGCTTTCCTGGGCCTCCTCGGAGGTGCTGCCTCCATGAGCCTCTTGTACATGACAGGATACACAATAGACGATATCGAACAGACTCAGTACCTAATACACACCACCAGAAACGAGTGAGTCTCCCCCAATCCCCCCAAATTGTACAAAAAAAATGCTCAAAGAATGCGTTGAAAGAAAATTCCCACAGCAATTCCATCTCAACTTTTGTATTCACTCTAGGGCCGTTCGAAAGGCGATGAAACTCCAGATGCACGACGAGTCGGAACGAGCAAAGATCCTGGCTGCGATGGAGGAAGAAAAATTGCATCCAAACAGATCGCCACTGGATCAAGTTTCCAAGGAGGCTAAGCCCGTCGAAGCTGAAGCCGAAGTAAAAGAATAGCTGAGACGCAGATAAAATTTTGTACATACTAGTTCATGTTTACGTATTACATTAAACAATATCAAAAGTTAATCATCATATTTTATTTATCTCTGAACTGACTCACGATATAGGCAGCTAATTATCTAAAATAATACATTCGAATACAAAATAAATGTTGTTCTGCTCTGATAACCTCCGAAAGTGCTCAGAACTCCATCGCAATAGGCCACAATTATCAAATGACAAAAGTATTACTTGTTTTTTTTTTCAATTTTCTTAAAATATTCTGAGCAACAATTGTATTATGATTAACTCCCCCAATCCTGCGTGACTTATAGAATAGGCCTGATTCTCCACATTGGGCATTTCAACATTACGAGACGAATGACAATAAATAATTGAAATATTACAATTGTGAATTGAACAAACAGAAAGTACATCAGGATAATCTCAGTAAAGCAACAGTCCCTATCACCCTGTTTGGCCTTAAAATTAATTTTACTGTTGATTGAGGTGATATTATGCCTCTTGTTTGTCTACATCTTGAACCTTGGTAATGCGTTTAGCGCCTCTTCCAGGTGGGCCCTTTGGCTTAGCAAACTTTGGCCGGTGTAAATTGACTTTCGGATGCAATTCCTCTTGCAAATAATCCTCAGTTAGTTCCTTTCCATCATCTATTTCTAGCTATTCAACAATAATTCAGACAAATTATTCGTTTGTTTGGGAGGCTGGAGATGCTGAGAGTACTAGTCGTGGGAACTGGTGGGATCAAGCCTATTCTGTAAGCTCGTTGCTCTACGGTTTATATATTATTTTATTCCACGCCGGAATAGTCCCATTGGCACGAGTCCACACCCAGAGAGTTCATTTGATCCCAAGAAAATAATTATTGCATGCGAAAAAAATTATGGGAATTAATTTGATGTTCTAGTTTCAATGAAAATCCATTTATTTGACTTCTGTAAAGTTTATTTATGTCAGATAAACAATTTCCCTGGGTGAGTAATATCTCTAAATATTGCAGCATTAAGGATATCCAATAAAATTTATTTACAGATTAATTTGCACTAGGAGAAAACGACTTGAAATGGTTTTCTGGTAATCAAACTTGGATATTCTTAAATTCTTCTGGACATTTGGAAATAACAAAACGAGAGTCAATTGAATAATCGTTTTATTATACACATAGCGTAGTTAATATTGGCAAGATTTACAATTTATTCATTTGTTTTTATCATTTCGCAAATTATCGAACATATACGAATAACAATGATTCATTTCTATTTTGTTGAATGACAAATTTTCACGATTTTGATAATTGATTATTGAATTTTGATGAAACGAAACAAAAACTTACAGAATAGGCCGATGATGATTACAATGTGATTAAAATTATGTGGTCATGCACCGAGTTATGTGCGTCATTGTATTATTGTATATTATTGTTAATCATGAGAACACAATCGATGAAGTCGTTTGTTTGTTCGGCTTTTGAGCATTGCCAATTGAATCACGAGGCCTTTACATTTTTGGCAGAATTTTTAGGTGTGTCGATACAGTAATTACACACGACAGTCACTTGTTATTGACGACTGACAAAATTGATTTCTCAAGTTTTTTATTTATTTATGTATTTTTTTTTATAAAAAATCCACGTGACTAAAAAAATAGAATCACAAAAAATAGAATGCCTTTCGAAGAATCATCCCAATTTGACTAAAATTCATCACTAATTTCACTACTGTTCAAGTCATTTTGCAATGTTTTAATTTATTCAGGATATGCAGTGTTAATTAAATCGAATAAAGCGGAAGTGGAGAAACAATTCATTCGAACTGAATTGAGATGAGACTCGCCAATCAGTCTTGATGTAGAATTAATTTTACTTTAAAATTTTGTATGATATGCTGTTGAACATTTTGGGGTGAATTTTCTGGCCAGTTTTTTCAAAATTCAAGCAAACTTTTTACATTTTTAAGTGAACAATTAAAGTCCCGAGTTGAACTCTTTCCACTATTTTTAATAATTGTTAAACTCTTTTTAAAATCAATCTGGAAACATAAATTTAACCCAACAAAATATAAATTCAATTGTACAATTAAATATTAATTCTCGAATTCCAAAAAAATCCAATTCCTCCCCCAAATCCTCAACAGTTTTCTTAACGATAAATCTCCTAATGTGCGTCATAATTCCGAAACGAGTAAAAAAAAAACACAGCAGCTTATGTCACACAAGAGTAGCCACCACAGAAAGAGAAAAATAAATCTCAAAACATAATAAACTCGATAAAAAATAGCAGTTAGCGCATTGGCTGTCACAGATCAATAAACCTACAATAATAATTCATGAAATACGTATAACAGAGATGTTAGGCGAATGGCATCATTAAGCTAAATCCTAGTGGAATAACTGCCCTAACTCTCTAGTAATCACATCGTGGCAGATCTCGCCATTAGTTAACGATATAATTTTCCAATACAATCGAAACGTTTCAATGCATTTGAGTTTGAATTATTATTTTTTTTAACAGGCATGCCTTCCAGATATTCTCGTCACCTCAACCGAGATTATTAATTCGACATGCTTACACGTACTTATCACCTTTATACGACTAGGAAACCTAATTTCGTTAGAACGTTAAATTACTGAACTTTTTCAAAAACTGACTCTGGTGAAATTGACAGAAAAACTTTTCTCTACATTTCACGACTCAAAGAACCGGATAATTAATATTAATCACAATGGGTTTTGTTAATTTGAGCGACAGAGAACATTGAGACAAATTAATTAAACACAGAGCTAAAAAACTAGGCATTAAATATAACAAATAAAACGTCATTTAATCCTGAGAGGATAACTATTTTCTTTATTCAAAACTCCAGAAGATGTTGGGATAAAACCAATTTTGCATTCTAAATCTCTTTAAAAATATGTTAAGAATGAAAGTTAATGGGATTAGCTCGTCGAGATTGATGAATTGTCAGGATTAAATGACGTAATTCGATGGAAAAAAATGAAATTATGCTGAAGGCTTGACCCTAAGAAGAAAAAAAAAAAAAGAAAGTGACGCAGAAACAACCCTAACACGTAATCTCATTTGAAACCTCTAACAACTCGTCAATATACCCTATTGGAAAATAATAATAACCCCCTAAATTAATTAACTGTACTGGAATAATGTTTTTACCACAGACTGTTCGATACCGAAAGCTGATTTTCACCGATAATACCAAAAATATCGTTTGCATTGCATCGTATTTCATTGCTCCTCACGGTTAATTTAGAAAAATACACCGTTACTACTCTTACTATGCAGGTATACATATCACGTTTGACTTTATACTTTTGTTGTTTTTTTTTTGTGCTCGTACATCTAGCGATCCTACTGGCATCCATAAATTACTTTCCTTCCATTGACTGTGGACTGAGAGAAAAATGATCCAATATTTTTGTAGACAATTTAAAACAATTCCGAATTTAAGAATGTTTTCCTTTTCAGAAGCTGATGAAAAATCATTCAACTCAATAATTTAATTAAGTCAATTTGCTTCTGTAAAATAGTTTCTAATGGGGTTTTTGCAATACCTGCCCAAAAAGTTCACGTTTCGGTGCCGGTTTTCGTGCGTAAAGTGGTACTTTTCCGCACAGTGTGCGTAAAAGCCAGAAATCGTGTGTAAAATGAAACTCGTGCGTACAGTGAAGCCTTACGCACTCGGATTTCACTTTACACACGGTCTTGACTTTTCCGCACTCCGCACACAAAAAAAAACACTTTGCCCTCAAACCTCCCCTCAAAGCAAATTTTGACAGGTATTGCAAAATAGTATATTGTGCAAGTAGGGCGTAAAGTAGCACTTTTTCGGACAAGTGCTAGGCGATCACACGAGGCGAAAAAGGCGATACGCACGTGTTGCACACTAAATTTTTTTGCAATACCTGCCAAAATTCGCTTCGAGGACAAAGTGGTTTTTTTGTGTGCGGAGTGCGGAAAAGTCAAGATCGTGTGTAAAGTGAAATTCGAGTGCGTAGCGAAGCTTTACGCACGACTTTCACTTCACGCACGATTTCTGACTTTTACGCACACTGTGCGAAAAAGTACCACTTTACGCACGAAAACCGGTACCGAAAAGTGAACTTTTTGGTCTGGTATTGCAAAAAATTAGGTGTGCAACACGTGCGTATCGCCTTTCTCGCCTCGTGTAACCGTCTGGCACTCGCCGGCCACTCGTGCAAGCGATACACAACTCGTGCGAAAAAGTGTTACTTTACGCACTAGTTGCACAATATACTATTTTCTACTAAAAAATCAACAAATTAATTTGGTGTCTAGATAACTCGATTTGGAATATCAATGCAATTGTTTTAATTGAAGAAATTATTCTCTTAATATTCACATCTTTTTTCTCTCAGTATGCTATATAACCTGGAACGATCTAGTCCACATGTGGTCCATTTATGAATATTGATAAAACACTAGTTCCAAAAAATATTGTTCAACGTTTATATCGTACATTGATCAACGAATCTCTGAGATTAGTCGATAGCCATGGCAATAACCAATTTAATGAGGCCTTTGAACGGTTCAACCTGTTAACTCAAAACGCAGGAGCGTTTTTGCTTTGACTTTTTCTCAGACAAAACATTCGGGGGTGCGGAGGGTGTCGATGGGGTCATGGGGGTTGTGTTGCCAGTCGAGTCTTTAACGGGGGGATCCTCCAGCATGTCAGCTAACTCGTCTCCGGTATTTACCTCCAGCTAAGATCGTGTCACCCTTTTTATTATCATGGACTTGACCATAATTTGACTACTACAGTCGGAATAAAAATTCTTTCGGCGAAGAAGATTTAACTGTCACCGGAAAAATTGTTTGTCAATTTTGGGGACTAGAAAATCTGATGAATAATAATTGGCCGACTGAAAGAATATTCTCTCGGGTAAAGTAAATCACATTTGAAGGATTGCATTCACTCAGTCTGCGAATAAAATTATTCAGAGGATTTGTCAAGTAAAAAAAATTGAAGAGAATTTTTTGTGTCAGGTTTTCTTCGTTAAAAAAATTTTATCCTCAGTATAAATTCATTGCCGCCATCTAAAGTTTCGGTAATGAATGAACAAAGCGAATGAAATATCTCGCGCAAGTTAACGAAATCGGGATTAGTCACACCCACAAGTGTACAATTAAAACGCATGCTGGGATTGTTTAATAATTCAAGGTTGTTATTGACAGGCATGCAGGATCACTCACCTTTTTAGTTATGTTGACCCCGAGTGATTGGATGAGATCAAGGAGTGGGGCTTTACAGGAGGAGTAGAGCATTCTCTCTTTGATGCTGCAACTGTACCCAGGCATGCTGTAGATGAATACTGCAAACAATTGTAATTATTTAAAAATATTCAATCATCACTTGGCGACAGTTTTGCTCCACTCATTGAATAGTCTTCTGCCAATTGCCACGAAATAACCGAATGAAAATTAATTTTTTATCCAGATAAATCCAATTTTGCGAATTTCTTTTACGTAAATGTCCACTTGAATTATTCCGTCCACATGGGCCTCCATAAATCCGCAAATAATTACCTATGCATTCCATGTAATCCCCCTCATGCGTATGCTTGAAGTTATAAAGATGATATCTAGCAGCATCAGCTGGCACTTTCGTAGGCAGTTTATCGAGTGAAACATCGCAGGCCATGACCAGATGTATCTTCTCCTCGTCCAGATCAATTTTCAGCTGGACATATTCGTGCAGACCCTTCCCCATCTCAGTGATGGCCTGTTTAGCCTCGTCTGTCACAGGAAAGGCGACTCCACTCAGCGTCTGATGTCTCGTCTCCACGTTGTAGTCAGTGTGAATAGCTGTCTTCTTCAGCTCCACGAGCTCCTCCTCGGCGGAGGTGAGCGGAGCGGGTGCTGCGTCGTTTCTCTTGTGTTTGTGGTAGCCATCGAGGGTGATATCGTCAGGAACAGTTCCATGCAATTCATCCTTGATGGAGGCAGTGCCGAACTCTTGCTTGAGAGTCGCCTTGGTCGAGGCGTAGAGCATCTTCTGACGAATTGGGGCAGTGTCGGGGGACCAGGATATGAAGAGCCAGTCGTAGCCCGAGTCCGGGGACTTGGTGTCCAGGCGGTAGAGAATGTAGGCCGGCTGGTTCTCCTCGATGAGGGGCTTCACCAGCCGGGAGTAGTCGTCCTGCCATTTGCCTACTGGCTTTGATGACGAGGCTGGCACCAGTTCCTCTGCTCAACAAATAAAATTCGAGGTCAATTTGCTCGGGAACTATCGTCGTTTGACGTCAAATTAATGGGGCTTTTTTGGGATAGCTACCAGTTATTAATATGAAATTAACTGGTCTACGTAGAAAATTTCATTAAGACTCACCATTTTCTATCGACACCTTCAGAACTCGGATTTTTCCATCCCGACACTTGGCGAAGAGCTTCTTCAAGGGCTCATTGGCTGGAAATGACAGACCAGTATTAATACATGAAACTGATAACATAGGAGTGGCGCTGGAATTCTGATTTTCGAGGTTAACCCCATAAATTCCGAATTCCACAGCTCAATCCCACCAAATCGTCCCTCATAACCAACTAATCACCTTTAATCCCCGTCTGATGCGACATTTTCACTAGAATATTCTCGCCGAAATGATTCTTATGCCCCTCTTTCGACAAACAGACGAGATTCGCTGGGGCGAGTAGCCACTGATTTCCGAGCAATTTTTGTTTCCAACAAAATGGAAAATTCTGCCGATCTCCAGGAAGACCAATGGCGGAGGCTCACACCGGGGCTCCTCCAATTGGAGAACAAGTGTCAACGACTGGAGTGGCTAATAGTGCGCATGCGCTATGCTCGAGTAGATGATTGATGCCTGCCACACGACTTCCACCAACTTCCACGTATGACAGGCCAGACGTAACCTCTCAAGCTCGAACAAGCAGACGGTTTATCAAATAAAACCTTGGAATTTACGTAAACAATTGTTGAGGGACGACAAGTGCGTGAAAATCCACTGGCAAAATGGTTTCAGTGCTGAATACTGTGGACACGGGCCACGAGGACATGATTCACGACGCCGAGATGGATTATTATGGCTTGAGATTGGCCACTTGCTCCAGTGATAATTCGGTGAAAATATTCGATCTGAAGAATGGATCGCAGAGTCTGGTCGCTGATCTCAAGGGGCATGTGGGCCCTGTGTGGGAGGTCGCCTGGGCCCACCCCAAGTTTGGGAATATCATTGCCTCCTGCAGTTATGATAGGTGAGTACACCCCAAGACTTGGTTTATTTCATGTGATTTCAGGGGGAATGGGATCAAAAGCCACAAAAGTCGATGAAATTATCCCAAACACCACGAATTGATTCACAGAAAAGTTATAATCTGGAAAGAGCTCGGAGAGTGGACAAAAATATACGAACACACAGGCCACGACTCATCAGTGAACTCAGTGGCCTGGGCACCTCACGAATTCGGTCTGATCCTGGCCTGTGGGAGTTCTGATGGCTCCATATCAATCCTCACAAACAGTGGAGACACGTGGGACGCCCAGAAGATCCCAAATGCCCACACAATTGGATGCAACGCTGTCAGCTGGTGTCCAGTCGTTGAACCGAGCAATGATTCTGCCTCGCAAAAGGGAGGATCTGTCAAGAGACTAGCCACCGGTGGCTGTGATAATCTCGTCAAGATCTGGAGGGAGGAGGGGGACAGGTGGATCGAGGAGAATAAATTGGAGGCACACAGTGACTGGGTAAATCCTTGAAATGCATAATTCCTGACTTCACAAGAAATCGACGAAGAGGAATCGTTAAAACTCTTGTTTACAGGTGAGAGACGTGGCCTGGGCTCCAGCAGTGGGTCCTTCCAGGGCGACTCTGGCATCCTGCTCGCAGGATCGGCGAGTCGTCGTCTGGACGTCGACCGACTACGCCAGCTGGACCCCCAATGTCCTCAACGTCTTCGAGGACGTCATCTGGAATCTCAGTTGGTCCCTCACTGGTCGCATTCTGGCAGTCAGTGGTGGTGATAACAAAGTCTCTCTCTGGCGTGAGAACTCCGAGGGACAGTGGGCATGTATTTCCGAGCTCAACAAGGGCCAGGGTAACCTCAACAACGCAGATCAACGTGTTCTCTAATAAATATCTTCTAAACAATTAAAAATGTACTATAAAAAGGCTTGTATTGTTTAAGTTAGTCTGTTAAGGTGTCCACTGATGGCACAGGAATTTTTATCATTGTAAAAACTGAATCATCTTCATTTTTGTAAGAAAATAAAATACTTTTATCAGTTCGGGTTCATTGGAGTGAAATATTAACAAATACGCAGGGAATAAAATTTTTAAATCGTGAATAGAACTGAATTCCAAATTTTCGTGAAGATTAGATAATTCAATACATGAATTTATGTTATCAAAGTCTTTATTTATTTGTTGAGTTTGGATTTTGAATCCTCTTTACAATTCAGCTTCATTGTAATACCATGAGAATACGTGCAGTGGATGAAGTACTTGTAGTTTTTTTCTCCGGAGAAAGAAAATTGTACTTCTAAATAAAAATCCAATTGTCATTTTATGGGGCTCCATTGGACCAACATGATTATGAATCCAATGACAAAGTTCCGGATTATCCTCGAAAAAAAAGCTGATAAAAAAAAATTAGTCTTGAGTATACAATGAAGCTGTAAAAACGATATCTCTCTTGATAGCAGTGGAAGCCTCCTCCATCTTCTCCTTGAGAACGGTCTCCCCAATCCTGTGGGCAGCGGTTTTGATGTCTTGCAGGGTGTCATTCAGCTGTTGAATGCACCTGACAATAATTCCCTCCTGCACATCCGTCAGTTCCATGATTTTCGCAAAGGACTCAGCCCTAGCCCACTCATAAACCACCTCCACAAGTCCAAAGCTGAGAGGCTCGACAGGGTCCACACCATAAGCCATCTCAATCCTCTCAATGTCCGAGCGCACCTCTTCAATGATCCTGCAGTCAAAATTAATTCAAAAGTTCAGGTTGAGGACACCTCCAATAGTTCCAAAATTGCCAATTTATTCGATAATTTTTTGAGAATTTCCCATTGAATTGCAATCTCCAAATTGAGAGTTGACTTAAAAATAATATGACTCAATTAACAATCCTCTTTAAATTTAATCAAATTCATCACAAAAAAAAACAAACGATTTGTCTAAAATTAATCATTACTCGCTTCATTATCAACCCTCCCCATACCTGCAATTGTCCTTGAGAATGGGCAGCTTAATATCCGGAATCTGCTTGTCCCTAGAGTCTGACTTGCCTTGAAAGACCAGAGCAGATATGAGTGCAGCAATCTCCGCAGGTTGCAGATTGGTCAAGATATTGCGATAAATGAGTTCAGTAATAAGAAGCTCATGAGTCCCCATATCAAGAGCAACCCGTCCCTTGAGGGTAACCCTATCATCAGTATCAATGTAGCCCAGTTTCTTCAGCACATCGACCCTATTAACATACTCCGGATAAAGAGCCATGCTCTCATCACTCAACTGGAACTGCAAATCCCTCCTCCTCCTCTCGAGTTCATTCTTAAGAAAGACCTCCTCAAAATGCTCCTCAAGATTCGGTATCTCCGTCACCTTGATATCTAGAATCTGATGCTGTAATTTCGTCAGATACTGAGTCCTCTTGATTAACTCAGGATGAGAGACCGAGGCTTCCAAGTAAGGCTGAAGAACAATAGGTCTGGTGAGTGCCATCAGAGAAAGCGTATTCAACTGCTGAATAGTCATCTGACACGTTTGTCCGGGTGGATCATTCTGAAACCTTGAGATCTGCCTCTTGACACAGTCAGCCAAAACCTTCGCCGGATCAGTTTGAATGCAGCAATTAGTGATCTCCAATATATGTTCCACCTGAATATACAGAAAGTCATGAGAAGGTACTCCCTCAGGAACAAAAATATCCTTCTTGGTGAGTGCAATGATTTTGTACCAGTTCTCAGGTTTCTCCTGGAGCTTGGAATCCGAAGAATTGCTCAGCACCAAAACCGCATACTCAGTGATCTCCCTCTTCTGGCTGATCTGCAGAAGAGTTGCTAATTTCCTGTAATGATGTCCACAGGAAATGATGAGAATCCTCCCAGGAACGAGAGCCTTAGTAACCTTCTTAGTTGAGAACAGATGAGCAGAAAGGTACTTCCACTCCTCGACGTACTCCATCCCAAGCCTGTAGAACTTAGACAGCTGCCTCTGCGTCTCATTCTCCTGCGGCAGCTTAGCAAGCTTCTCGTTGATCTCCTTCAGCTCCGTGAGCCTCTTGTTCTTATTGGCCGTGAAGCAACGCTCTTTAAACGATCTTCTCATCATCTCCTCAATACTCACAGACTCACTGACTCTCCTCAAGTTCAGAACCATGGAGTAAGTGATCTTGAATTGAGACTGGAGATTCTGGGGCTCGCCGCACATCATCGCTTTCAGATCAACCACAGCTGGGACTTCAGTCTTGCACATGAGAATGACAGTTCCAACTTTGTCATGACCACGACGTCCAGCTCGTCCCGCCATTTGGATGTACTCGGTTGGCAGAAGCCCCCGAAACTGTTTCCCATCGAATTTCCGAATGGAATCAAAGACGACAGTCCTCGCTGGCATGTTGATACCCATGGCGAAGGTCTCAGTGGCAAACAGAAGCTTGACCACTCCATTCTGAAACAGCAGTTCAATAATCTCCTTGAGGATGGGAAGGATTCCACTGTGATGGACTCCAATTCCTCGCTCTAAAAGTCCTGCCATTCGTTTGACCTGCGGCAGTTCCTGATCAGACTCGTTCAATCGCTTGATGCACTTCTTGAAGAAGGCTCTGACATGCCCCTTCTCAGTTTCTGTAGTGAGGGTCACGGAGATCAGAGCGTCTGCATTCGCGTCGCATCTGTTTCTGGACAAGGTGAAGATGACCACCGGTAGTTTGTCATTCTCCTTCAGGTGTGCTATGAATGCCTCCCACATGGTCTTCTCTTGTTTGGGGTTCAGCTGCTGTCTCCTGTTGTTAGTCTTCACTGGAGCGTTCTTGGTGCTCTTGGCTTTTCCGTCTTTTAGGGTTTTGATTTTGTACCAATTCTCAAGGTTGAACTGCCCATCTCCATCGAGCACCAGGAACCGATCGTTCCTGGTCTTTCCATCGGTACCAGCGTAGAGATAGTGCTGCAGAGGTACGGGACGTTTCAAAGTACTTATGACGTACATTCTTCTCTTCTTGATGTTGCCAACCCAGTTGGCGAAGATCAGGGGATTTGGAACAGTCGCTGACAGCATCACAATGTTGACATTCGGGGGGAGGAGGATGACGATCTCCTCCCAGACGTGCCCTCGATGCTCGTCGTTTATGTAGTGGACTTCATCGAAGATCACGTACTCCAGGTCACGGAGAACTTCGGAGGCATTGTAGAGCATTGTTTGGAGAATTTCAGTTGTCATGATGAGACAATTTGCTGTCTGGTTGATGTGCATATCACCTGTTATCAGTCCAACACTCTCAAAGTGCTTGTTTCGTTTGAAGTCTCGGTACTTCTGGTTGGACAATGCTTTTATTGGAGACGTGTAGATGACTCGCGTCATGTGCCGCTGGGAGAGGGCTATAGCGTACTCAGCGACTGTTGTTTTACCTGCTGATGTGTGAGCTGCCACGAAAACATTGCAGCCCTCCTCCAATTTTATTATCGCTTGCTTCTGAAAAGTGTCGAGCTCGTAATCGAATGTTATCGCTGGCTTCGGGACCTTCTTCGCGAAGTCTACTACCGGAACTGAGACGTCCAGCTGCTCCGCCCACTCCGCCTGTCTCGTCATGCTCTTGGGCTTTTCAATCAGCTTGAGAACAGGAATTGCGGATTCGTTCAAGTTCAGGTCGTCGAGGGTGTTGATACTGGAGTCGTCGATGATGTCTTTACTGGGAGTTTCCTCCTCTGGGGAGGGCGCCGACCAGAGGCCGAGAAGAGTCTCCTCCTCGTGCACCATCGCCATGAGGTTCACCTTCTCCAGGGGTTTCGAATTGTTTGAATTGTCCTTTCCCTTCTTCTTTTTCTTCTGTGTTAATGGATCTTCGTCCTTCGAGGAGGTCTTCACGGTGAAGTTGTCGGGGAGGAATTCAACACCTGCACGGAAACCCTTAGCCAGGGTTCGGAGGTTGTTCTCGAAGTCCAGGTCCTTCGATGTGGACACGGCTTTGGGGGCCTCGGGCTCGTCAAAACCACCCGGCCAAAAAGGAAAATTACTTGAATTACCTTGGACACCCTCCATAGGAGGGCCGGGGGCTCGTGTCATCGACATGGAGTTCTTGGCATTCTCTCCAGCACCTTGGAGAGCATCCTCTCGCATCTGGCAGATACGACCTGTGATGGGATCCCTGTCGAACTTCAGAGTTGTCCCAACAGGCGATAAATCAAATTCCAGGAGGGCCAACGTCTGAGGCTTACGGGGCCAGTACAGCTGGACATTCTCCACCTGGTGGATGGGCAATCTCTCTGGGCACTCTATGTACTCCCTCAATTCGTCTCGGATGTCTGAGAGAATCGGGGGCGGCCCAAACGGCAGCTGAGAATTTCATGCATGTGATTAATCAGCTCCTGATTAATTAATTTTGTTGAAGACATGATCAACATATTTTTTCTGATTCTCTTCAATTATCGATGACAACGATAATTAGACTACACACTCACTCGCTTTGGAGAACTCACTCCAGTAATAAAATATAAATATTGAGCGAGAGATGTTGAACAGATGTTGAGAAAAAAACGTCTAACAGTTTCAGCTCAATTTTTGTACTCATTATATAAATAAAAAAAGGATAATAATTCTACAATAAATAAATTTCCTGCAGCACTCCAATTTTCACTCATGAATTGGTGTAAATATTTTTTTCCTGAACGAATGAAATAAAAAGTCAATATACAGATCAAAAATCATCCCCTTCACTCATTAATTTTTCACAAAAATAATTGATTCAAGATTAATTGATGAATGTAAAGAATCTTTTGATACCAATATTTATTAATCAATAATCAATAAAACTAGGCATGAAGACGTGAACTTGAAAATTATATTACCTCCAATGGAGCTTCACTAGCAATCGCACTCATTCTGCAAAGTATTTTATTAAAATCTACCGAAATGAGTAGTTAGCGTTGACAAATTGACATTTATATAAATTTTCTCCTGTTCTTAGAAAAATAAAAAAAACAATGGGCACCACTTTCCTGCTCAGTGGTTGTCAATGAGGGATTGTGGAGCAAACATTATTATTTGACTTTTTAAAGAATTAAATATGATTATTAATTGATAATGTGACGTTCGATTTTCATAAATTCACTTTTATACTTTTTTCATTAAAATTCGCTGTCATTGAAGGGGGGGCTACGGTCAGACTTCCACAACAGTACATATTCCCGGCTCTAACCTAAATTTGGAGCGCCACCCGGCCAACAGCGACTGCAGCGTCTCCGACGTTTGCTTTTTACCTCAGGAACTCGTTTGAATTACATGTGTTTATAACGGATTTTTGGCGACATGAGCTGTTGTTGTGCCTCGTCTGATTGACGTATCTAATATGTGTCTAATATGTAAAATGGTGTTGTCACGATAGCCATACTTGTGTACTTGAAGTGTTTAGACTGTAATAAGAATAGTAAACCTGACAAAAATGGTGAACAATCAAGAGACTGTCCGGAGGCTTATGACGGAAATCTTCAACGAGAGCCAGCACAAGCAAACAGGCAATCTAAAGCTGATGAAAAAAATGAAAAAGGTGTACGAGTCGTCAAACTTTGACAATTTCGTTGACGAGTACATCCGCATTTTGAAGCAGCCCTTCGTCATAGTAGAAAACTACCCAGCAGTGCAAAATACCCTGGAGTTTGCGGCGAAGTTTGCCATGATGCTGCAGCCAACGCCGACAGACAGGCCTGAGGATGACGCGGAGGACGAGGAAGAAGGGGACGAGTTGAATCCCCTTCTGTTGAAGCTCTTAGAATTTTGCCTGGTGCATCACTCGGCCGTTGACGTAGCAGTCAGATATCGTTGTTGCTACTTTATAAATCTCCTTCTGAGCTCGATGAGCGACGAAGCCTACCTCAGTGATCAGACGTGCGATGATATCCGGGAAGCAATGACAGAGCGTCTCCTAGATAAATCTTCAAAGGTTCGTGTGATGGCGATCTACGCAATCCACAGGATGCAGGAGCCCAACAACCACGACTGTCCCATAATAAAAATGTACATCTTCCACATGTCGAAGGACGGAAGTGCAGACGTGCGGAAGGCAGTTATCCAGTGCACAGCGAAGAATCAGAGAGTCCTTCAGGCTGTCCTAGAGAGGATCTACGATGTCGATGACTCAGTGAGACGAGCGGCTCACGTATGCTTCTCAAAAGTGACAGTCAAGTCCCTGACGATAAAACAACGCCAGCTGATCCTCAGAACTGGCCTGAAGGACAGTTCCGAGGGTGTCCGCAAAGTTGTGAAGGACATGATCCTTCCAATGTGGCTGGATGGCTTTCAGAAGGACTACTGCAAGCTCCTCTACGGTCTAGACGTGGAGATAGAGCCAGAGTTGGGCTTTCTCGTGCTGAATACAATGTTTGAAAAGGCTGACTTGACCACCCTCTTCAAGCAACTGCCACTGAATCGCGACGCCAAATTAATCCCCCTTGACGACCTCACCGGTGAGAATGTGTTCTTCTGGAGGTGCTTCATTCAGCATCTCTACAAGAAATCAGGAGATCAGGTGACAGATGAATGTCTCCAAGAAACAATTCCCGAGCTGTCGATCTTCTGTCGTTACATCAAAGACTTTCAGAAAATTATGATTGATTTTGCCAAGAAACACAGTGACGAGGACAAGGACGTGAGGACTCAGAAGATGTCTCAGAAATTTGTGCTTCTCCAGCTGTTCGAGATTGTCAAGACCTACGATCTGGGAGACGAGGTGGGTAGGGCAAATTTGAGGGTTCTGATTGAAGATACTCTGATGAGCGAGGTCTGCACGACTGAGATCATCGAGAGTGTCGTCAAGTACTACGAGAAGGTTGTGCCTGATGTGCCTAGTAGACTGACCTCATTGGCTCATGTTATCAGTGAGATCAGAGTGCCCACACAAGTCCCTGAGAATGTCGTCGAGCAGATGAGCGATGAGGAAGTCAGTGAGAGACTCATACAGTGTCAAAAATTAAAGAACACTCTCCTCCAGAGGCAAAACGACCAAGATCTACTGGTGCGTGCGAAGAAATTCAACGAAGCAGCAGAGGTGGAGCAAGAAATGGAAACATTAAAACGAGAAATAGAAAAACTCTCAAAATCCGCGGCCTTGATTGTCCCCCAGACCCAGGAGGAGGCCACCAATGACCCCGAAACAATGATAAAATGCCTGAGGATTATGTTCACAATGACCCAGGCGTCGTCAGTGACAACTCTGACATCGACCCTGAGAAGTTTGTTCGACAATCTGGCGGTTCCCAGTATTGACCACGAAGACGGACGTGTCCAGGCAGAGGCGCTGAAGGCAGTTGGTGTCTGCCTCTTCCTGGACGGCGAGCTCGCCAAGAATCACCTGATGGTCTACCTAGTGGCGATGACCTCGGACCAGGAGAACCAGGAGCTCTGGCAGATTTGTCTCGCTGTAATTTTCGATATGTTCCTCCGTTACGGTCTGGATCACTTCCAGGAGATCATCAGCACTGACAGAACCGTTGACAACAGCAGGCAGAACTCAGAGAACAGCAGACGCCAAGGCACGAGATTATACAGCAGCGCTGACGACACGACATTGACCCTGGAGACAGAGGCTGGTGACAACAGACACAATTTGATCAAAATTCTGCTCGACCTGATTGATCATTTGGACAAGGACACACGAACAGCTGCTGTCACTGGCTTCTGCAAGCTCCTGCTGCATGGAAAACTCAAGAGCATTGCTCTCCTATCGACTCTCATCACCCGTCTCTACGATCCCGCTGCTATGAAGGACGTGGAGTTGCGGGGAGCTCTCGTCAACTTCTTCAAGTATTACCCAGTCTTCACGCCAGGCAGTTGCGCCTGCCTCCAGCAGGCATTCATTCCTACTCTCAAAAAACTTGCTGAGAATCCCTACAACAGTGATATCGATCCTTACAATATTGCCAAGTTTATCATTGACTTGACCAGCAGCAGTCATCATAAACCAGGTAAATTAGAAGTCACTCATTAATTTCTTCATATTGGAAAATGCAATTGTTTATTAATATTCGTAAAAACTATTCTTCTTGCCGTTTCATCAATGTTTTAGTTAATTCAGCCCCGAATTTATTCATTTTATTATTCACTTGTTCCATCACTCAATCACAGGCAAAGAAAATTACGCAGCCCACAATCAGCTGGCTCTCGATATCCTGAAGGAGATGACTGCGGAGGATTCTGACATCGACGACAAGACCCTCCTGAAGTCGTTGAAGCACTTGATAATTCGGTGTGACAGTGACGAACTGAAGAATCGAATGAGGGAGGCTGCGGATAAAGTCATAAAGATTGTCAATCCCAGCGAGAGGGCTGCCCTCAAGACTCTGGAGATGTTCAGAAGACAGTTCGAGCTTCCTGAGGCGGCTGAGGTGAATCGCGAAGTCGCTGAACCAGAGAGACAGGTGCCAGAAGCCGACGCAGAAGAGACCGTACAAGATGAACTCATGGAGGTCGACCAGTTAGACGATCCAGAGGAGTAATTCTAGGAAGGTTTACAATTTTATGTGCTGAACTAAGTTCGATGTAATCGTAGGAATACTTATAATTTTACTACTTTTGTATAAAATTGATTATTTTGAAATCACTGATGAATGCAATAAATGTTAGAGGGATTGACCCAATTAATTTAAATGACAATAGAATTGTTCAGTTTTAACACCAGATTTTTCTATAATTTTCTGATTGTTAAAACGACGAGAATAATTACCAAACTCTCCACAAGATGTCAGAGCCGTTTGTTTACTCGAAAACTTGAAGGGAACCGGTGGTCGACATTCCCTTGGAAAATATTGTATTGAACAAACGATCGTCAGTGAACAAATCGTCGCATCCTGGAGGATGGATCGGCTAGAGAAGCCTCAGATAATCAGTCACATCGAGAAATCCGTGGATTACTCGTTGTTCGACGCCAAGTGGATCCCATGCAGTGCAAAATTTGTGGTTATGGGGTCGAGGCCCCGTGGCACTGGGATTATTCAGATTTACGAAGTGTCTAGTGGTGAATTAAAATTAATTAAAGATATTGAACGGTCGAATCCGATGAAATGTGGGACATTCAAGGCGTCGAGTCTCAGGGACAGATATCTAGCTACTGGTGATTTTAAGGTTTGTCTTGAGGCTTAAAAAACCTGCATGGACCTCGTGAGATCCCCTGACAGGGGTTCACTCCGAAAATCTTCACATTTATCCTCTACTGCAGAAGATAATTTCATTTTGAAAATTTTTCTAGTGAGCAATTCTCACAATTTTTTCATCAATTCAGTATTACCTTCAGTGATTGACATCTCCTCACTGACTGATAGCCTTCAGGTCAATTATTCTCATGATTTGAGTTGAAAAAAATGTCTATCAAAGAAAAATAAGAAAATTGAATAAAATTGTTTTTTTTTATTATTTATTACAATTTTTTCCTTCCACTAGCAATGGATTTTTCGAGTGTCCACCTGTCAAGAAACAATCCCTTCAAAAATAAAAGGAATAATCAATAATTTTCATCCCTTCAAAGGGAAAACTCAATATTTATAATCTAGAAGATCCATCCGTCCCAATTTACTCGGCCAATGCTCACAGTGAGATAATAAACGCGATAGATGGAGTGGGTGGACAAAATGTTGGCTGTGGAGCCCCAGAGATCGTCACCGGCTCCAGAGACGGTAGTGTCAAAGTCTGGGATGCTCGTCAGAAGGGACGACCAGTGGCGGTGATGGAGCCTAAGGAGGGCGAGGCTCGTCGGGACTGCTGGGCCGTCGCCTTCGGCAACTCGTACAACTCGGAGGAGCGAGTCGTCGCCGCTGGTTATGACAACGGGGACGTCAAGATGTTCGATCTCAAAGCGATGTCGTTGAGGTGGGAGAGCAATCTCAAGAACGGAGTGTGCGGTCTTGAGTTTGATCGGAAGGATATTCCCATGAATAAACTCGTTGTTACGACACTGGAGTCCAAGTTATATTTGTTTGATCTCAGGACGCAACATCCGAAGAAGGGATTTGCTTATTTGACGGAGAAGGTAATCCACAAAAATCCCAAGCAGAGGATTATTTTGTTTTCTCTGATAAACGAGATCGCTGGATGATCCTCGAGGGTTCCGAATTGCCCTCCAGGATCACCCAGCCAGCTCAACGATATTATTCAATATTATTATTGAATTATTATTATTTATTATTGATTATTTATAGAGTTAAACCCTGGGCTTGTCGAGAAGACCCAGAGTTTATTGACGTAGCCCAGAGTTAACTCTCGGCTTCTGGGATCCATCAGGGCTTCAATATTTTTATTAATGTCATCATGTTTTCCAGGCTCATAAATCAACAGTTTGGTTAGTCCGACATCTTCCCCAAAATCGGGAAATCTTCATGACCTGTGGAGGAGGTGGTTCTCTGTGTCTCTGGAAATAGTAAGTACAAAATTAGCTGATTGATGATGAACTCTTGTCAAGAATTTTACCTCCAGCTCTAGCTGGCAATACCCGACGCTCTTGATAATTGATTATTAATCAATTAATGGCATTTCGGACTTCTAAAAGTGAACATTATTTATTTATATTCCAAACTCGAGCTCAATAATTTGGTAAATCGAGTGTCAATGCCAGTACTTAGCTACACTACCTGAATTTTTCAGTAATTATCCGGAAAAAAGAAAACAAATGGATGCAGATGGAATTGAGCAGGGGGTGGTGGGTGCCGTGAGCCTCCTCCAACACAGCACAATATCGAGTCAGCCAGTCAGCTCCTTGGATTGGTGTCAAGACAAACAAGGGCTCGCCGTCTGCACTGCCTTCGACCAATGCCTCAGAGTCATAATCACCACCAAACTCAATCTCTACTAAAAAAATACTCCCCCAACAAAAGAAAAGAAAAAAAAACAATTCCCAATATACTAACAAAACCTAGAATTAAATTACCTCAGATTATCAAATAAAACTGAGAAGTTTCATAGAAATCTTCACTTGAATGGTAACATTCAAATCGCCCGCTCAAATTTACGATCAGCTGTCTAGTTGCAATGGCCGCCACTGTCTCGCTAGCGTCGCCCAGTCGATGCTAAAATGGCGGGCGTACTCTTCGAGGATATTTTCAACGTCAAAGACATTGATCCTGAGGGGAAAAAGTTCGATCGAGGTAAGTTTTACAAATTCGATAAGAACTTCCCCAATGAGTAAGCTTCATTATTTCGTAATTGGGGCGAATAGCGAACGAGTAATTGCACTCCCTCGAATACATGTTGCCAGCACCGGCAACGGGCCCGTTGCGTTTTCGAAAAGCACATGGCAGGACAGACTTGGATCGAATTATGCCAATATCGCCAAGTAATCACCTTGAATTGGATAATTTAGTGGGCAAGTTTTACGTCCAGGAAATATTTATAATCGTTTTCGTGAAAGTAACCAAACAAACCGGGACTCGACAACTGCTGAGCGTTTTTTTTTGTTGTTATTATGGCGGGCATTAGGAACGTGGGAGGCTTGTAGGTAAACATCAGTAATAAATTCTTTATTTTTCCTGCTAATTAATATAATTAATTGCTGCGAATATTGAATGTTTAAAGTGAACATTTAAACAGAAGAGTTTGACTATTCAATGGTCACCAATTGTTTTGTCTTTGCGTGTCCAAATGCAAAAATAAAACAGCCAAAAATGGTTAGAATTCTGTGAATTAATGAGGGCTAATTGTTTAGAGAATGCAATTGAAAATTTATTATTAAAGGAAATTATTCTAGATTTGCTCGCGATGGTAACCTAGAATGGATTCACTTCGAATTTATCAGAGTCGGATGGGCATTAGTTGGTACTGGCTCGGCTACAATCTTTCCATTCGTGTACATGGAAGGATTATGGTCATGAGGAATGGCGAGAGGGTGAAAGGGTGATTGTGCATGGGCGGGGGGGATGGACGGGACGAATCTGCGGGCCGGTCGATGCAGCGATGCCCGCAGCAGCGCCAAGCAACATCGCAGTTGTGTACGTAATATGACGCTCGCTGGGAGAGGAGCTGGAAAAAGGTGGACGGGGTAGGGAGTGACACGGTCAAGGTCAGGCTTGGCTCCAAGGTCGCGCTTGAGATGAAATCTCAGCTGAGTTGCAATGACAATATTCAGGGATATCTCCGATTCTTCTGGTCATCGGAGCAGGTTTTTTTTAATTAAAAATGAAACCCACTTAAATTTACGAAAATTAGGATCTCAAAGGGTTAATTGGAAATTCATGAGATGGGTACTTTCTCTGGTGTTTTTTAAACGAATTTATTGGGGAATGCTGTAATAATTTAGGGTCTCGTGGGAAAATCAGCTGTTGGAGGCAGGAAAAAGATTAAAATCGAGAGAAAATGTTGGGGCATAAAACCCGGAATTTCCCATTTGAAGTGTTTCATTTTTTTGTCGACCAGTGGATTGAGAAAAAAGTCATTTTGATTTTCTCGGGCTCTGCTGTCCCAAAAATAGTATATTTCGTGACAAGTGAAAAAAAATGGTTTTTGGCGAAAAACCACTTTTTTGACGTGTTACGAACAATATTTTTCATCTCAATGTGTCGGAAAAGCACTTTCCAGTCACTCGACGCAAAGCGGAGTTACTTTTCAGTCACTCTCTGCTTTGCGTCGAGGGACTGAAATGTGCTTTTCCGACACATTGCGATGAAAGAGGATATTTCGTAACAAGGGAAAAAAAAATGG